>PVIU01008414.1:58372-83528 GCA_004026605.1 Ondatra zibethicus
AAAAAAAAAAAAAAAAAAAAAAAAAAAAAAAAAAAAAAAAAAAAAAAAAAAAAAAAAAAGGCAAAAATGTGGCAGGTTCTGAACCAGTTCTCTCACAGCATCTTCAGCCCCTAAAATATGGGAACAGGTCACAGCTACCCAATATGCACTCTGTGGCTGGGTCAATGGAGCCAGATATGGGCCAGCAGAAGGAAAGCTTCTTTTGAAGGGATCTCAAGCAAACATAAGTTTATTGTTTCCTAAACAAGATTCTCCTTCTTTGTACCACCTGGAAACTTGTGCACAATGATAGTGAAAAATAATAAAAATATCTTTAAAATGTTAATACTCATTTGGTCACTAAGTATAGTCCTCTTTTCAAACTATTTAAAAATTATTTGTCCTCTTATTGCATTTGCTTTATACCTGCATTAGTGATCCCAGTCTCCTCACTCTTCCAGTGAGAATTCAATGGGGCTGAAATCTCTGGTTATTAATCTGAGACTTCATGCTCCAGCTGCTGTGGTTACCAAGAGGAAAGTGTTGTGATCAAAGGAAACTATCCAAGCCTGTTAGATGGAAAGGGACAGCTGATTCGCAGAGTTAAGCAAGGACCTCCTCAAGTTGAAGCAATTCATCTCAAGAAAGATGTGGTATGTCAGCATTAATTAGAGTGATTGGGAAGATAAAGAGAATTCCCATGACTGAATAGGAAGGAATCCTGCTCAGACCTAGTGGAAATCCAAGGACAGATTGGAAACAGAAGGTGCTGCAACTACATCATGAACAGGTGGTCATCCTATACTGCCTGTCAAAGAGAGGATGCTATGATGAAAGATGCTTCATGCAAAATAAAGCTTGTGGAACATCAAGGGGATTCCAGTCATACGCATTTATTTTTCCCTGAAAATACCAAGGAGGCTCTTTCATTTATCATCTTTCCAGGCTTTTGTGTGCGTTTATGTCTGTCAGATTGAATTTCCTCAGTAAAAGAAACTATAAAGCCAGGGAAAAGGAATCCAAAGCCTTTTGTTATAGTTTTGGGATATTACAGACATATCTTTTAAATAATACTTTATTTATCCATAAATCTTATGTATTGCATAAATAAGAGTTATTGAAGCAATTTCCAGGAATTTGGTAAATATGTATATTTGTGGAACATTCACCAGAAATAAGACATAAGATTTTCATAAAATCTAATTCTCTTGCATTTTGCACACCAATGTCTTCATCTCTTCAGCATATTGCAACCTCATTTTTCTCTTTAGTGTATCTATGTAGATACTTTTTCACAATTCTGCATAAATAAAATTATATCAGTATTTTGTCTATCTAGTAAATTTTATTTGGCACAAATGACTTTGAGAGTCATTTCTATTGAGTGTTTCAGAAATCAATGAGTTTTATAGCTTTGTAGTGTTACATTTCATGAATGCTTAGGATATTTCAACAATTATTTTATTTTGATTAATAAGTATTCATTGTATATATTAATTGAAATCGGGATAGTATTTTCACAAATGCACTTAAGCCTTCTTCCTTTGTAGAACAAATCCCTTTAAATTTCTATGAATGTGTATTCTATAATTAATTAAGATGACTTAAAAATTTCCACACATGAAAGAGAGAGAATGTATACTTCTTGTTATGTATATGATTTATTTCACTAATGATTTTCAGTCATATTCATTTTTGTATATGTCACAATGAAATTCTTCTTTATGGATGAATAATATTCTAGCATCCATTTTTGAGTCCAATTGATTCCATATCCTGTTAGTTGGTAATAAAGACAACATGAACACTGATATGGCAGATATCTCTGCTGGTCATTTTCTTCAGTTATATGCCCAAGAATCCAATAGCTAGAACATATGGTCAATCTATTCATAGTATTTTGTGAAACATCTATACCATATTTCATAGTAGCTATACTAATAAATATTTCTAGCAACACTATGGAAGCATTTGTTTTTATCCATATCCTTGCATTCAGTTATTATTTCAAGGACTTTTTAGGCTGTTTTTCACTTAAAAATTCTGAAATAATACTACATGACTTTCCAAAACTATTATATAAATACAATCTGCTGAATCACTTTTTGTTGTTTGTGTGATTATAAATTCAGATGTAAACACTCCACATTGGACAACCAATAAAGTCTATGATCTTTGGAAAAAGCTAATTATACTCCTCCCAGTTTGCAATTGTTAGTTATTGTTGAAGTTATTGTTGAAATAAGGGCCACTTGTTGGTTTCTGGCTGCTCAGCCTCAGAATAATCGCACAGCAACTATATTATTTAAAACACTGGTTGGTCTATTAGCTCTAGCTTCTTAGTGGCTAACTCTTACATCTTAATTTAACAAATCTCAATTAATCTGTGCATCACCATGAGGTTGTGGCCTACCAGCAAAGTTTCAGCACATCTGTCTCTGGCTCCATGGCTTCTCCTGACTCTGCCTCCTTTATCCCAGCATTCAGTTCAGTTTCCCCCACCTAGTTAAGTTCTTCCCTGCTACAGGTTCAAAGCAGTTTCTTTTTTCATAAAGGGTAATCACAGCATACAAAGGGGAATCCCACATAACTTCTCCTTTTCTGTTTACATAAAAGGAAGGTTTTAACTTCAACATAGTAAAATTACAAATAACAAAACATGTATCAAACAACAACTACAGTTACAAAATTTATATCTGTTCATCTTTTATAATAACTAAGGAAAGCTATAACTATAATTATAAATTCTTCAACTTCATCAAAGACTCCAAGGAGGATATATATTACCTAAGTAAACAGGAAGTACATTGTAAGCAACTTCCAAAACTCTAGAATTGACAGAGACATCTTGCTGCCTGGAGAGTTATCCAAAGTCCTTCTTTCTGTACCTTTGGGCCATCCATATTCAACCTATAGGCCCATAGTATCCAGCACACTTTTCCATGAAGTAGGAAATTTCAAAGACAGTTGTGCCTTTATTGAAAGTTTGCCAGTCACTTTCTTCTGTGTCCTGCAGAACATCTGGCAGATTCTTTCATAAAGCAGGAACTCCAAAGGACCATTTCACATTTAGGCAAGTTCAGCAATCTTCTCTGCAGGTCCTGCATGCCCACTTCATCACACAGTTCAGGCAAGATCAATTTCTGGCCCAAATGGCTAACAAACTCCATAAGGATTCTCTTTGATGCCAATATTCCTCTTGAAGTAGATTAGTTCTACCAGGAGCAGATGTGTCTCATTGTCATGAAAAGTCCTAAGATGAAAACATTTAAATGCCATATTCTGTAGTCTTTGAAAGATCTGAAGAATACCTATCCATCTGAAATACATCTCTGTGCATCTAGTAAATATACATAACATGACTACAAGCTTGAATATTATAGATGATTATCTATTAACCTATATTTTTTAAACCAAACTTTATACCAATACAAATCTCTATAGCATATCCCCCTTTAAATGTAAACAAACATTTATAGACAATATTTGGGAATATGAGCATAGTTCTTTTCATACTGTTTCCAGCTGTTTATTGTGATGTAATTTTTGAGATGTGTTTAAGGTGACCTTTCAGGGTGTTTGGTACATCAAACCACATTAGTCTGGAAGTAACCCACAGGTTTTCATCCTCTGTGGAAAGACAAGAAGAACCTCTTTTCCAAAGAAATATATTCTTAGACTCAAATTTTGAAGACAAGATACCTTTAAAGTATATATGTTGGTTACTTAGCTCCTTCACAGTCAAAAAATTCAAAGAAAACACAGTAATATACATAATCCAGATTCTCCATGTATAGTCCATCTTTACATGGCTTATTTATTTTCACTTCTTTTAATCTATGACTGTCTGTACTCTGTCTCTTTAAAGACTTTACCTTTTTTAATTGTCTGTATTCTTTTTTTTCTCTCCCAAGCCTACATACATTTATCTAACTCTGTGACCCATTTAGAGGTCTTTTATGTCTGGATTTGTCTTGATTGCATATCTGTAATTATTTTATGATCAGAGGTGCTTCTTAAAATGCTAAGTGCTTCTTAAGAATCTAAGATACAGATATGCTAGGGTTTATATGGCCCTGCCTGCTTGCTCTGCAGAGTCCAACACAGTGGGAGTCTGTTCACCACCTCTATAAGCCATGCACATTGCCCCAGTTCCAAGTATGCAGCAGGTCTCTGTTGAGCCATTAAGCAGTTTACAATACGCTGCTTACAAACCCCATTTAAATGCTCAGTATCCAGAAAAAGTCAGAATTCATGCTAGCAGCACAGCCCAGAAATCAGGCATTTCAAAACTGTGACTATTTTTCTGCTACCACTGAATCAGGAAAATCTCTTTTTAAAGGTGCCATAGCATGCTGCCAGCAAGAAAAGCCCATTCGAGAAAATCAATGTGGCTAAACTTTGTTTTTTAGTGTCTAGGATTTCTTTTCAAGCTCTCTCAGGTTTTAAGTGGATTTTAGTAAGCCACATGGGCACTTCAGTTTGTTGAAGGAGGCCCACTTTTTGGTTCCCAACTGCTCAGCCATGAAATAATCACACAGCAACTATATTATTTAAAACACTGGTTGGCCCATTAGCTCTAGCTTCTTATTGGCTAACTCTAACATCTTAATTTAACCCATCTCCATTAATCTGTGCATCACCATGAGTTTGTGGCCTACCAGCCACGTTTCTGCACATCTGTCTCTGGTGGCAGCTCCATGGCTTCTCCTGACTCTGCCTCTTTTCTCCCAGCATTCAGTTTAGTTTCCCCCTAGCTACGTTCTGCCCTGCTATAGGTCCAAAGCAGTTTCTTTATTCATTAAGAGTAATCACAGCATACAGAGGGTGATCCCACATCAAGTTATATTATGTGGTCTATCTGTGAAATCTTGCTAAACTATTTCCCTTTGTTATTAACATGTCTATAGGTTTTGCCATTGTTCTGGTTTTCTTAATGCAGCCATTTCTAGCAGAAACAGTTTTATGCCAGACTTCCTGATATTCTGGATCTTATACTCTTGCTACACTCTTTTTCATGTCTTTTCTCTGAGACATAAATGCAGAAGCTATGAGCTACATGGATGCATTCAGGCTGGGATCCTCATGACTTCTTGATCTCCACATTGTGTTCATCTGTGTCTTTCAGTGATAGGTACTATTTGTTTTTAAGAGCGTCTTCTTTAATGAAGGGTGCTAGCTATACTTATCTGTTGGTATAAAAAGAAGATTTAGATTTAGCAGTCTTTTTCAGACTACTATTCCCTAAATCATGACACAGAGACTTATTATTAATTATGAATATATAACCTTATCTTAGGCTTGCTTCTAGCTAACTTTTTCATCTTAAATTTAATGCATTTCTATTGAGTTATGTGCTATGCTTAGGCCTGTTTACCTAATCTACATTCTGCCCATCCTCTTTACCTGATTCATCCCTGTCTGATTGGCCAGCCCAAGCTGTCTGTTCCCTGGTTCTCTGGCTGACCCCCCTTTTTTACTCTGCCTACAAACCTAACCTATCTCTCTTCTGCCTAGCTATTAGTTGTTCAGCTTTTTATTAGAGCAGTTAGGTGCCTTAAACAGGCAAGGTAAAATAGCAATAGATCTTTACATATTTAAACAAATGCAGCATTAACAAAACTATGTTTTACATAGTTAAACAAATTTTCTATTCCACAATATTTCTACATTTTTCACTAAATAAAAGACAAATTTTAACTTTAACATAGTAAAACTATGTTCAGCAAGTACAATTATCAAGTAAGATTACACTTGTGCTGGGCATTATTGGCGCACGCCTTTAATCCCAGCACTTGGGAGGCAGAGGCAGGTGGATCTCTTTGAATTCGATGCCAGCCTGGTCTACAAGAGCTAGTTCCAGGACAGGCACTAAAGCTGCAGAGAAACCTTGTCTTGAAAAAAAAAACAAAAACAAAAAAAAGGAATTACACTTATAATATCCAGATCATTTGTAATTGGCAAATTTAGAAAATAATATCCCATTATTTATCCTATCTTGGTGAGCCCAAAGATTTTTGCCTAATCTACTTTCATTCATAACTAAGGAAAACCATGTATTATGATCACATCTTCAACTACAGAAGGATATAATATTACCTAAGGAAACAAGAGATGCATTGTAAGCCACTTCCAAATCTATAGAAATGAGAGAGGTATTTCACTGCCTGGGGAGTCAGCCAAGGTACCTTTGTAATGTTGGGGTATCCATTTTGGCCTACATTTTTTTTGAAGTCGGAATATTGAAAGAATGTCCTAGCCTGTCTAAGGAAAGTTCAGCAGTTGCTTTATTTTGTGTCCTGCATAATATCTGGCAGACTTGTCTATGAAGAAGAAACTTTGAATGACTGTCCAACCTTCTCTTGCCAAAGTTTGGCAGTTGCTTTCCTTTGTGTCCTGCACATCCCGTTTAGAAAGATATTGTCATCAATTAATACAAGGACAGCTTCCTACACAAATGACTAGTTTTAACACAATAAAAGCAAACTCCATATGGGGATTATTTGAAGCCTATCATTCCTTTATGAATTAGATTGGAGTTTCCCATATTTGTCCTCATGTAATAAAAAGCCTTAGGTTATTAAACATCTTAAATTCCATATTCTTTAGGTCTCTGAAGCATTTAAAAATCATTAATCTATCTAAAATATATTTGTTTTACCTTGAAAATGTACCTAATATGGCAAGTTTGACTATGATAGATGACTAAGTACTAGCCTGCATTTCTTAATTATACATTACATTTTTAAATGAGATAACATAAGCTAAATTCACAAAACAAGAGTATAAACTAATATACAACAAAACAACTTCATATTTGTATCAATATACCAAAATCCATACCAATATAATGTATTTGAGGTTACTAATTGTCTTTTTATCCTATATTCCTATATTTCTCCCTAAACAATGACAAATATATATAACCCATTGAAAAACCAAAACCTAGCCATTCCATCTCTCAGAAATGTGGGTGTTGTGTTCTCTTAACTGATTCCTGTAATATGGGTGTAACAGGATCCCCAGGGGATGTGATAAGTCTGAGATAAGGATCAAGTCCTGGGGAAACTAGTTATAACATTTGTTGTCCAATCTGTGAACTGTTTTCATGCAGAAGGGTCAGGATATATGTCACCTGTCTTACAGTTCTTCCTGGTTTATTTCTTTACATCTATAGCTAAGATTTTCAGGAGGGCTCCCCCAGGCAAACCTGATCTCTATTAACCATGAAGGAATCCATGCTTTTGTTTCAAAGCATAACCATATCTCAACCAAATGTGTTTTCTGAATTCCATTTTCAAGATAAGACATGCCTAAAATATCTAGGATGGTTTAATTACGATGTTCCTTTTATAATCCAATGTCCACCAGCAGCTTTTGTTTGCTTATCTGCATTCAAAAAAATTAAAATCAACAACACAACACTATATAGGATTCAGACTCCATGTATTTCCCATTTTTATGTGGCTATTTTTGTTTATATTACTTTACTCTTTATTTAATGACTTTATTATTTTAAGCTATTTGTATTTTCCTGTGACTGTCTATATCCATTATCTTTTCTTTCTTAAATGCCTATACACATTTTAAAATAAACTGTAACCTGTTTAGAGGGTTTTTTTGTCTATACCTGCTTTACTGTTCACCTGTAAGTGTCTCTGATCACAGGATACAAACCTTAAACTTATTGCATGGCTTTGCACTGGTGGCTGGTCCTACTCCTCATGGATATGTGAGAGCCAAGTTTTGCCCGTGCCCCCATGAATAGCTGAGATTTTCATTTAACTGTGAGCTGTCTTTAAATGGAAGCTGCATTTAATTGCCCCAGCTCTAGGAATTTGGTGACTGCTCTGTGACAGGCATTTTTACTTAGCTTGTTTTGAGTTAATGTGCCAGCTGTTCAAGTGCTCATTGTGCTGCATAGCTGCACATCTGTAATCTATGAGCACCAAGCTATGAGGAAGTTGTGTTGTTCTTTTTGTGTCCAGCATTCTCAGGCCGTCCATAAAATTATGAGCCCCACATTTGGTGCCAAACGTAGCATGCTTCCTTGGACTGCCGGCCCAAAAGCATGACAAAGAGACTTATTAATTACAAATTCTCAGCATTAGCTCATGTTTGTTTCTAACTAACTTTTTCCTTTAACTTAAATTAACCTATTCCTATTAATCTTGTGCTAACGTAAGGCTCATTTATATCATCTACATACTATTCATCATGATTTTCTGCTTCTTCCGTGTATGTCTGTCTGGATTTCAGCTGGTCAGACCCAATTGGCTGCTCCCAGGAGTTGGCACCCTGACTAGTAACTGACTCCCCTTTTCTCTTTTAGCCATTGAGCACTGCTTATCTCTCCTATGCCTAGCTATTGGCAATTCTGCTTTGTATTAAATCAATCAGATGCCTTAGGCAGGCAAGATAAAAACAACTCACCTTTATATAGTCAAACAAAAATAGCATAAACAAAACCAACAACTGTTTACATATTTAAACAATTATTATGCAACACAAACAAATTAAACACATCTTTAAGTAGTTAAACAAATATTCTGTTCCTCAACATTTAGAATGCAGTAAGGGATTATGCTGGTCTAGCACCTTGCAGTAGGAGATTATGATTTTGGATCCATGACCTCCCTATCCTCAGGAAGCTGTGTAGATTTCACATATTAGGCATTATTTCCCTCCTGTTGAGTGATTATTATTATTATTATTATTATTATTATTATTATTATTATTATTATTATTATTATTATTACCCACATTCTAAGTGGGTTTAATTTAGTGGATCTAACTGAAAATTTGATTCACATTTTCCACAGGATAAAGAGCATTTTTCATATATTTGTTGAAAAGTATGAATTCAGATAATTTTCCCTTTTAAAGCCAGATTCTATGTTCTATGTTTTTTGTGAATCTTCTTGTTATTAATGGATTCTAGATCTTAACACTATATGAATAGTTGGAAACATATTCCTCAATTGGTTAGATCTGTGTCTTGCTCCTATGCTTTCCTCGTGTGCCAAAACATTTTACTTTGATAAATTCCCATTGATTTTTGTTTTTATTATCTATGATTTTAGGGTACTATCCTCTCAAATATTATTGTGATAGCAATATTTTTAAGTATAATGCTAAATTTTCTTGTAGTGATTTCAGAGATTTGGGTCTAAATTTACACGTCTGTTCATATCACTAGCAGAAGCCTTCTACCTCACCAGAGGCAAGGCCAACATCCTGAACCCCAAGTAATCCACCACCCCATCCCACCTCTGCTCTTTTTGAGGCTGATCCAGAATAATGCTAACAGCCTCTCCTGTATTTGTAAGTACAACCTGATCCACACCTCTAGTTGAAGCCTTCTCCTGCACCAAAGACCTGGCCAGCATCCTGAACCTGAGGTAAAACTGTCCCCTACCCATGCTTGTCCATCAAAGCCCTAACCACCCCTCCTCTCTCATAACTATATTCTGGTCCACGCCTCAGACAGAAGCATCCTACCCCACTAGAGGCCAGGCTAGAGCACTGAAACCAAAGTAATACTCCATTCCACCATGCCTGCATTAGTTCATGAACCCAAGGAAGGACAAGCCTATAAAACTATAAGAAGCTAACAAAACATCAAATAGAATGGACCAAAAATAAAGTTCCCTCATTAAATAATAACCAAAATCTAAATATAAAGATCAAAAAAAGATTATTAAAATCTACAGAAGAAAAATACTAAGAAGCATATATAGTCAGATCTCTTAGAATTATACTTGATTTCTTAGTGGAGTCTCTAAAAGTCAGAAGGGTCTAGACAGGTGCTATAGAGTTGTGATATAATTGGTTGAAATATGTTACATTCTTTTATAGTGAAATATTTGTTTCATGTTGCAAAGATGTGTTGCATTTTTATGTTGCTTTTGTTTAACTCCGTGTTACTTTATAAAACTATGTTATTTGCCAGTAAAAACACCTACCTGATTGTTCTAATAAAAAGCTGAGCAGCTGATAGGCAGAAGTGAGAAATAAGTGGGGCTGCCAAACAGAGAGAATAAATAGAAGAGAGAAGAGGGAGGATTGAGAAAAGGACAATGTGCCACCTAGTCACACAGCCAGTCATGGAATAAGAAGGAAAGAGAGTTGTATAGTATACAGAAAGAAAAGCCTGGAGGCAAAAGGTACATGAGACAATTTAATTTAAGAAAAGTTTGCTAGATATATGCAGCTAAGGCTGGGCATTCATAAGTAAGAATAAGTATTTGTGTATTTATTTGGGAGCTACGTGACAGTTGCCCAAAGACTTAAAAAAAAAAACAAACTACACATTATATTCTAAGAGAACACAGATACCAGAACAGACTACTTTATCTAGCAAAACTTTTAAGTAGCATAAATGGAGAAAATAGGATATTTCATGATAAAGTCAAATTTAATCAATATCTAGCCACAAATCCAGTCCAACAGAAGGTACAAAAAGGAAAAGTGAAACCCAAGGATGTTAACTATACCCGTGAAAAACACAGGTCATAAATAATCTGATACCAGTGAAACTCAAAAAAGGAACAAAGATGCACACAGACAACCTACAAGATAATCTACAAAAAATATCAGGAATTAACATTCATTGGTTTTTGATATCTTTCAATAACAATGGCCTCAAATCCTCAATATAAAGACACAGACTAACAGAATGGATGGAAAAAGAAGATCCATCTTTTTGCATACAAGAAACACACCTCAATATTAAAGATAGACATTACCTCAGAACAGAAGGCTAGAAAAAGATTTTTCCAAGTAAATGTGCCCAAGAATCATTAGGTCTTATTTGAAAAATTTGTTTCCAAAAATTAGAAAATCTGAAAAAATTGAACAGATTTCATGATAGATATTACTTATCAAAATTAAATCAAGATCAGATAAACAATTTAAATAGAACTATAATCCCTAAGGAAATAGAAGCACTAATTATGTCTGTCAACAAAAACAAAAGTAAAGCTTCAGGGCCCGATGGTTTTAGTGCAGAATTCTACTAAATTTCAAAGAAAAGCTAATATTAGTTCTCAGCATATTAGTTCAGAAAAGAGAAACAAACAGAAGGAAAATTGTTAAATTAAATTTATGATCACCTTGATATCCAAATGACATAAAAACTCAACAAGAAAGTTACCAACAAGTACCCATAGAGAATATTGATAAAAAAACTCAATAAAATGACCACAAACTTAATTAAAAAACAAATTAAAAGACTATCCACCATGATCAAGTAGGCTTCATTACAGATGTAGAGAGTTGGTTCAACAAATGACAATTTGTCAATGTAATACACCATATTAAGAAAATGAAAGAAAAAGCACATGATAACCTCTTTAGATGCTAAAAACCCTTTGGTAAAATTTCACTTCCCTTCATGAAAAGAGAAAATGTATCATTAGAAAAAGAGAATTGCATTTCATTTTCTTATATCTTTTTCTATTTAGCGTTATTTTTTTTTGTTTGTTTGTTTGGTTTTTTTTGAGACAGGGTTTCTCTGTAGCTTTGGAGCCTGTCCTGGAACTAGCTCTTGTAGACTAGGCTGGTCACGAACTCACAAAGATCCGCCTGCCTCTGCCTCCGGAGTGCTGGGATTAAAGGTGTGTGCCACCATCACCCAGCTCTATTTAGCATTTTTAAACAACACATTTTTTCTTCTTTTATATTTACACGTATATACAGTGAGTTTTAACCATTTTCCCCCTCTACTCCTCTTTCCCTCTGTGTCCTGCTTTTATATTTTTTTATCTTTTAAACATAAAGACTCATTTTATTGATACTTTTTTGAATCAATAATATGTGGGTTTATACTGAAAGAATTAAAATTCTAACCTGATGATTCTTTGACATGAGTGAAAGAATTAAAAAATAAAAGAAATAAAGTCAAAGAAATAAAGTCTTCTCTTGGTGGGGAGCGTCTGCTGGAGGGTCTCCCCTTACCGGGGGTCTCTTCAATACTAGATCTATGGGCTATCTAAGCTCAGATTCTTAGTCACCCAAGCAATGTCATGTTGTAGAATATTTGCTTATGTATGTAAAGACATTTTGCATTTGTTTAACTATGTACAGACATGTTGCATTTGTTAATGTAGTGAAATATTTGCTTAATGTTGTGGAATATTTGCTTAACTATGTAAAGATGTGTTGCATTTGTATGTAAAAACATGTTGATGCTTTACTTTGTCTGCTGAAGGCCCTTGATTGGACTAATAAAATCTTGAATGTTCAATAGCAAAGGGGGAGGTATAGGCAGAGCATCCAGGCAGAGGGAGCAAGTAGGAGAAAAAAAAATATGCTTGGAGAAGAAAGAAAAGGACCTAACAGGGAGATTATAGTGGCCAGTCAGCCAGACACAGTGGAAACAGGAATGTAGAACATACAGAATGAAAGAAAGGATAAAAGCCCAAAGCAAAAATGTAGATGAATAGAAACAGGTTAAACTAAGTTAAAAGAGCTAATGGGACAAGCATAAGATAAAACCAAAAATTTGTAATTAACAATAAGTCTTTTGTGTCATTATTTGGGAGCTGGTCATCAGTCCAAAGAAAAATAGCAACTATAGTGTCTGGTATGAATTCCATCTTGTGGAGTGGGTCTTAAGTCAAAATTGGTTGGTTACTCCCAAAGTTTTGTGCCACTATTGCTTTACCATATTTTGCAGGCATGACAAATTCTAGGTCAAAGGATTTGTGTATTTGTTGGTGTCCACATTTCTCTTTTGATAGCCTGAAGAGTAACTTCCTACAGCAAAGAGACTAGAACATACGGGTATATACTCCAAGTAAGCAATAGCTTGACTTCTCCATGGACATTCAGTTGTGCGGATGTTTTCCTTGGCAATGATACTCCCCTGTCAGTTTGTAGAAGGTAACCCCTCATCTTAGCAACAGTCTGGTTTGTGTAGGAATTCCAATCAACCCCCTTGGCCAATAATTTAATTCAGTGCAACCCAATTCTGCTGCTGGAAGCCTTGCCTGGCAACAAGAAATGGTCAGTTTACATTCTGTATCCCCCAATTCTAGGAAACCTCATTAGGATCACCTTCATAAATTTCAGCAAATTTCTACTGCACTAGGTTTCCATCCCCTCAATTGTTCCCAATTCCAGTCCTCTTTTCCCATGTTCTCTCTATATACCCTATCTCCTCCAACACCTCTTCTCCCTATCCCCACTCCTGTCCTCTACCATTCCCCATTCGTCAGTTAGTCTATTCTATTTCACCCTCTGAGAGAAATCCATGTGTGACCATAAGGGCCCTCCTCTTTGCATAACCTCTCTGATTCCATAAGTTGTAGCTTAGATATCATTTACTTAATAGCTAGTTTCTACTTACAAGAGAATATATATCATTTTTTTTCTATTTGGGCCCAACTTCCCTTACTCGGAGCCAACTTACCTTACTCAGGGTGATTTTCCTTTAGTTCTATCCACTTGCTTGGAAATTACATGCTGTCATCTTTTAATAGTTGAACAATAGTCTTCTCTATACATACACCACAAATAATTACTCATTCTTTCATTGAGGGACATCTTGATTGTTTCTAGTTTCTGTCGATTGTGAATAGAGTTGCAATAAACATGGGTGAGTAATTGTTGTGGTGGTAAGATTGAGTGTATGCTTGTTATATGACCAAGAGAAGTACACCTGGATCTTGTACAGAGGTCTCCAGAAGATTAAAAACTGATTGGAAGATTTGCTCAGGCTTCTTATTAGCTCTTGTAGCTTATATTAACCTATTATTCTTATCTATGTTAGCCATCTGGCTAAGTCCCTTTTTCAGCGGGGCAGGTCACATCCTGCTTCTTCGGTGGTCTGGGCAGGACTAGGAAGGAATGGGCTTCCTCCTTCCCAGCATTCTTCTATTCTCATTGCCCCACCTTTACTTCCTGTCTGGTTTTCCTGCCTATACTTCCTGCCTGGCCAATCAGAGTTTATTTAAAACATGATTGACAGAATACAGACAATTCTTTCACACCAGCTATGAACTGAAAAGCATATCTATGTATTATTTTTTATTTATTGTTATCTCATAACATATACCCCAACCATATTCTCCCCTTCATCACTTCCTCTCCATTTTCCACACCACTTCCTCTCCAGTTCCCACCCCACCTCACCACTCCCCCAGATCCACTGCTGTTACCTTTCCTTTAAGGAAAGAGCAGGCCTTCCAGGGATATAAAATGAACACAGCATATTAAGATGCAATAAGACTATGAACAAATCCATATATCAAGAATGGACAAGGCAAGCCACCGGGAAGAAAAATGTCCCCCAAACAAACAGGAATCAGAGACAGTCCTAATACCACTGTTATGACCACAAAAACTTCAAGATAAACAACCACAACATATTTTTAAGGAACCTAACACAGACCCATGCAGGGTTCATGATTGTGCTTCACTCTCTGTGTTTCCCTGTGAGCTCTGCTTAGTTGAATCGGTGGGCCATGGTGTTCTCCTAATGTCCTCGACCCCTCTGGATCTTACAGGTTTTCCTCTCCTCTTCTCTGGAGTTCCCCAAATTCTACATAATGTTCGACTGTGTGTCTCTACATCTGATTTCATCACCTGCCAAAGGAAAGCTCTCTGACAGTGATTGGTCTAGACAATGCTCTATGGGTATAGAAGAATATCACTAGGAATCATTTCATTGACTTTTTTTCATTCATGATTTGCATGTACCCTAGATCTCTGGGCTATCCAGCTTCCAGTTCTTCTCATCCAGGCAATGTTGAACATGGGTTTCCTCTTATAGTGTGATCCTGAAGTTATACCAGTCATTGGTTAGTCAAGCCCACAAGCTCTGAGCCACCATTGTCCTAGCACATCTTTCATTCATGAAAGATTGTAGGCAGGATTATTCCTTCTTAGCAAATCCCTCTCCAATTTTTTGTCTTCCTTTTGTATGAGACAAACTGAGTTTATAATAGCGTTGCCTGAATATGGGAAATGAAATACTTCTTAAGCTAGGTTAAATTTCAGGAGATACTTCAGGGAATAAAGTGACATTCCTTCCCTCAGAAGCTATTAACTACCTATATACTCTCAGGGTGGGACAGAACCTCATGGTCCATTCTCATATTCATGATAAAATATTTATTAGTCCAATCTTGGATAGGTCTTTTGCATAAAACAACAGCAGCAGTGATACAAAATGAAGAGATTCATTATAATCTTGTCATACATATATGTCATTATAATTTTTGTACTTATACATGTCCCTCACTGTCCATCTCCATACTCTCTATTTCCCTCATACTTTTCTCCTTGCTTCTCTTGCTTTCCTTTCTCATGTCACATAATTCCTTTACTGTTTTTTATCTCCTTCCTTAAACTCATAAGATCTCTCTATGCTTTCTCATGCCTCCCTTTCTGCTTCAATGAACCCCACCAACATAATTTTAAATGTAAAAGAAACCACATAGTGTTTTTCTTCATTTTGAGTCTAACTTACTTATCTATATATAGTGATTTACACTTTGTATTTATATTTCCAATATGTGTCATTCTTTTTTATTGTTGCAACTTAAAATTTCACTGTGCATATGTTTCACATTTTCTGTGTCTAACCACCAGTGCCAACATATCCAAAGGTCTTTTATTTCCTAATTGCTGTGAGTAGTGTGTAGCAACAAATGCTAATATGAAAACATCATTGGAGGTTTATTTATAGTTGTTGAAGTATACATCCAGGAATAATAACTATTTACTAATAATATATCCAGATTTCTATCTTCAGTTTCAAAGAACTTCATCCAAGGTTTCTTCACTCACCAATACCATCAATAGTAATGATCAAAATTTCACCTTTCATAATATCCATGCAAACATTTGTTTTTTTGTTTTTGTTTTGCTTTTTTCTTGATGAAATCTATTCTGAAAGGAAAAATATAGTGCAACAGAATCAAATCTAGTTGAAATTTATCTGATTTCAGCACCCATCAGCTTGAGTTAAAGAAAAAATAAAATACCCCAGACATCAATAAAACAGATGTCTGATGTGTTGTCTTATGTGATCATAACAGTATGAAATGTACATGAAATGTATAGAGATTAGAAAGAATAGTTTCCAATCTTAACTCCTTGATAATTAAAGAGAACATTTGTAATCCAAATGATTGCGGCCCACTAGTGGTTCAGTAGATACACCTGTGAGAAAGAGAGATCTTCAGACTGGTGAAAACGGACCAGTCACATACTGTGAGAACAGCCCACAGTCTCTTATCTTGTTCTAATGAAAAATATAACATTTTAAATTTGGTGTTGTCTGTTAACTCAGCATATCATTTCACCACATTTCGAGACATATTGGAAATGATATTAGGTCCATATTTGTTAAATAAAGTACCAGATAACAACAGCAAAAACTGAATGGCAGTATGAATTTTGTGTGTGTTTTAAGTCATTCGTCACAATCCTGTTTTTAGCCAAATGGTTGACCACAGTTTAAGTCAATGTGTTGTATAGTTTCCAGTAGTCAAGTCTTTCATTAATTTTCAGTTTACTAATTAGTCATTAATCCTCAACTTCCAAACTGTTGGTGTTTGAGTCAACATTATTTTACTATGCTAAATTTTATTGAAAAATGTTAGAAGAAATTCTTCTGTTAGAAAATAGCTGTTAACTTTTTTGTACCCAAAATATGCATGTTAATTTAAAAAATATTTAAATTCAAAAATTAAATTAAAAATAATTGCATTGTGAAATTGGTAATATAAACATGTCACTAATTTCATTCAGAGCAGGCAGATGCTAGACAGTTATAAGTCAGAAGGTGACTGATAACAATTTCAAAATTGAAGCTATAATTGAATTTTCATTAATGGATACTTCCAGCAGCTTGTGTCTGTACTATCTTTAAGTATCACTTTGAGTAATCCAATCCCCTTACCATCTAACCTAGAGGACTCAGGTTTTCATTTTCCCATAGATATATGTAAATTGTACTTAGGAGTTCTTAGACCCAGAAGAGTTCAGGATGAATTTTTATTAAAATGTAAATTGTGGTTGCCTATTAATAGGTATTAATAGAAAATTTTTTAAAAGATTAAGAAAGTGAATATTATATACATAAGACAACCATGTAATTTGTCCACTCTTGGGAAATTTTGTGAACAAATTGGGGTAAACGTTATTAGAAAAAAGATAATAGGCATCTATGAATACTATTCCATTTGAACAAGAATATATGTCTTAATATTTAGTGTTATAAAATGGAAATTATAAGCTATTTCATAAAACTTTGAAGGAAAATGGAAATAAAATAGTCAATAAGAAATAAAAATTATTGAAATGTGTTGAAGAATTGGCATGGTTGGAGTGGAGAATATGTGTGGATGTGGTCAAGATATACTGTACACATAAATGAAACTTTTAAAGAAGAAATACAAATATTACTTTAAAATGATAAAAGAAATATGCTTGAATTTCCTTTATCAAGAACTCATAATGTAGTTTTCATTTTATTAAATATTTACATGGTATTAAGGCTTGAATTCTATTTCATAGATCAATGATTCTGTTTTTATAGCAGTTCCATGCTTATTGCACACCAGAGTTCTGTAAAATAACTTGGAATTAGAAATGGTGATACTTCCAGCAGGTTATTGTGTTTGTTTGCTTGCTTTTCATATTAAGAATTAGTGTGCTCTACTTGGCCTTTTGTATTTCTGTATTAAGTAGACCCAAACATGAGTATATATAAATTTAGTTACTTAATATTTAACAAGGACACCAAAATCACTATCAGAGAGAAAATTAAGTGTCTTAATCAAATAGTGGTGGGAAAATTGGATGTACACCTGTAGATGATTGAATGTAAACCCATATCTATAATCCTAAAGAAAATCCAACTCGAAATCCATCAAAACCCTAATCTTGAAAGACTGAATCTGCTAGAAGAAACCATAGGTACACTGAATGATAAGGATATAAGAAAAGACTTTCCAAATTGGATTTAATTTGCTCAAGAATTAAGGCCAACATTAGATAGGTGAGACTTCATAAAATAGAATAATTTATATGCAGCCAAATAAACAAACATGTGGAGAGGAAGCTCACTGATTGACAGAGAATCTTTGTCAGCTATATATCTGACTGAGGGTCAATATCCAAAATATATCAAGAAAAAAATGACCAAACATAAAAAATAGACCTGGGACCCGAACAAAGATTTCTCAAAAGACAAAAATAGTGGCTAGGAAATAGCTTTATTGTTTTTCATTGTGTCTAGCCATATGTGAAATGCAAGTCAAAACAATTTGAGATTTCACCTTATAGCAATCAGAATGACAAAGATGAACAAAATAGTCAATAACAAATGCTGAAGGTGGTGTGAAGAAATAAGAATCCCAATTCTTTCTTGGTTGGGTTGCAAATTGTTGCAACCACTTGAGAAATTAATATAGATATTTCTCGTAATGATAAAAATTATTTGACCCTGATATATCACTTCTTGAAATATAACCAAAAGACTCCTACTCCAAAGTTCCTTGCTCAGCCCTCTTCATTGTTGTTCTATTCACAATAGCTAAGAAATTGAATCAATCTAAAAGTTCTACAACAAATGATTGTAAAATGAAAATGAGGTAATTAAATACTACAGAATACTATTTAACTGTAAAGTAAAATGGAATAATGAAATTTGCATGTAAGTGCATGGTACTGGAAAAGATCATACTGAGTGAAGAAACTCAAACCTGGAAACACAAACATTAACCATTCTCTTTTATCTGAGGTTCCTACCTCCAAGTCTACTGATGTGAGTACATATTGTGAAGTAATAGCAGACACTAGAAAAGTTAAAAGGAACCATTGCTGGGGTTGAAGGGAATAATAGACAGGAATATATCAAGGTTCAAGTGATCTGATGGGAGAATTGGGAAACTGGAGAGGTACAATTTAGGGAGAGATAAATAAAGGAGAGAGAAAGGTAAAATAATAATTGGAACATCAGAAATCATTATACAGAATCATACTACTAAGTATCTACCTAAAACTTCTTATACTACATATTAGTCAGTATATGAATATATATATTATTATATATCTATTATCATATATTATATATATGTATATATCATGCAATCTTACAAAGTAGGGATGCAAACGAGAGTCTTACCTACCTATGATATTTACAAGCCTCAACAGGGACCAACATGGCACAATAACTCTGAGGATACAGCAGTGAAACACATATGTTGGCAGTAACCAACAGCTCTCTAATTTTGTATTAAGACTCATTTAAGAATTGGGAACTCATACCTGATGCTTGAAACCTAGTCAACTATGTAGGGGTATTGAAGTCCTGGATCTTGGAGGAGAACCTAAAACTGCCACATTAGTAAACCAGCACAGTCCGTAACTATAGTCTAAACATTTGTCCACATACCCAAAGGTAAATGTAGTACCCATCTCTCATTAAGGATGGTTCTCTTCACAAAAGACAAGACAATTAGAGAAAATCACAAACAATCAAAACACATAGGTGAGGATTCCAGTTCTATGATACATCTTCAGTAAAATCCCAATACTTAAGATTCAGGTATCATTGGGAAGAGAGAGTGCAATGATTGAAAAATCGGGAAGATTAAGAGGTTTTCTGTGAGATTTGGTTTCCTGGGGGTATGAGAAACTACACCATAAAGTCTCAGCCATGAGGTTGCCTAAACAGAAGTTGAAAAAGGGCTAAAGCTAGGTATATTAAAGTAGATGGGGGAAAGTCCAATATGCTTCAACCTTACATAAAGAATTATGATCAACTAAGTAATATTGAGAGTAGATGGAATAGTTTTCCCTAGAAAACAACACACCAATTGGTTATTTTTATCATATGGTCAGCATTTAAAATACACACACACATACATACAAACATATGTCCATGCATGGATGCATATATATAATATGTGTGTGCTTATATATATCTGCACTTATATATTTAGGAATATATACATATATGCATATATGTATTATGTTTATATATCACAGCAT
Source organism: Ondatra zibethicus (assembly GCA_004026605.1). Lineage (NCBI taxonomy): Eukaryota > Metazoa > Chordata > Mammalia > Rodentia > Cricetidae > Ondatra > Ondatra zibethicus. Next base: position 78,362 of record PVIU01008414.1, read on the forward strand.
TTAGTGAAAAAGATGCTATGAATTTGAAAAAGAACAAATAGGAGCAAATGACAGGGTTTTAAGGGAAGAGAAGAAATGGAAAATTATTCTTATTATGATCTCAAAAGAAAAAAAATTAAAATATTTTCATACAATATATTCGCATCATATTTTTGCTTACCCAAAAAGGACTTCCCAAGCTCTAGAAACCTTTCACAACTATACACCAATTTATTTCAATTTATTTTCTCAAAAACAATAACACCAACAGTAACAAAGAACAAAAGAGAAAACAAAATTAAACCAATAACAAATAAATAGCACACACACACACACACACACACACACACACACATACATCATAAAATAGGAGTCCATTTTGTATTGGTCATCTGTTCCTGATCATTGGGCCTGGTCTGGGTATGGTTGATATACTCACTGTCATCCTTTCAGAGAAACGTTTAGTTTTCTCTTCCAGTAGTAGTAGTAGTAGTAGTAGTAGTAGTAGTAGTAGTAGTAGTAGTAGTAGTAGTAGTAGTAGTAGTAGTAGTAAATATCTTAGTGTAACACTAAGCAAGCAAGTAAAAGACCTGTATGTTAAGTACTTCAAGTCTTTGAAGAAAGAAATTGAAGAAGATATTAGAAGAAGGAAAAATATCCCATGCTTATGGGTTGGTAGGATTAACTTAGTAAAAATGGCCATCTTACCAAAAATAATCTACAGATTCAGCCCTATTCCCATTAAAATTCCAATACAATTCTTTGCAGGCTTTGAAAGAATAATACTCAATCTCTTATGGAAGAACATAAAAGCAAGAATAACTAAAACAATCCTATACAATAAAAGAACTCTGGAAGTATCATCATCTCTGATTTCAACCTGTACCACAGAACAACAGTAACAAAATTCTCATGGTATTGACATAAAATCAGAAATGTTGTTCAATGAAGTAAATCAAAGACCAAAACATAAAAGCACATATCTATGAAAACATGATTTTAATACAGATGTCAGATATATACAATATAAAAATAAAATATCTTCAACAAATGTTGCTTGTCTAACTGGATGTCAACATCTAGAAAACTGCAAATATACTCATATATATCACTCTGCACAAAACTTAAGTACAATTGGATTGAAGACCTCACTATAAATCTAGATACACTGAACCTGATAGAATGGGAAGTGGAGAGTATCCTAAACACATTGTACCGTAGACAATTTACTGAACAAAACATCAATAGCACAGACAATTAATTAATGGAACCTCATGAAACTTAAAATTTCTATAAAGCAGAGGACACCATAAAAAGAACCAAAAAACAGCCTACAGAATGGGAAAAGATCTTCACCAACCTCACATACAGCAAAAGAGTGATTTTCAAAAAATATAACGATATCAAGAAACTAAACATCAAAGAGCTGAGTCATCTAATTAAAAAATGAGGTAAAGATATAAATAGAATTCTCCACAAAGAAATCTCAAATGGCCAGGGAGCACTTAAAGAAATGTTAACATCCTTAGCCATCAGGGAAATGCAAAGCAAAGGATGCTGAGATTCCATCTTATACCTCTCAGAATGGCTAAGATCAAAAACACAACTAACAGCTCATGCCAGTGAAAACATGAAACAAAGGTAACACTCTTCCATTGCTGGTGTAAAGACAAACTTGTACATCCACTGCCATAAATATGGCAGTTTTTCAGATAATTGGCAATTGACTTACCTGAAGACCCAGCTATACCATTCCTGGGCCTATACCCAAAGGATGCTGTACCATACTACAAGGACACTTGCTCAGCTATCTTCACAGCAGCTTTATTTGTAATAGCCAGAAACCAGAAACAAACTAGAGGTCCATAAACTGAAGAATGGATTTAAACATGTCTATATTTACAAAATGGGGTATTATTCAATTATTAAATCAATAGCATCAGGAAATTCATTATCAAATGGATAGCACTAGAAAAGATAATCTTTTGTGAGGTAAATCAGTCTCAGAAGGACAAACATGATATGTACTCACTTATAGGTGGGTATTAGCTCTAAACTAAAGGATAACCATGGAACAACCAACAAACCCAAAGAAATAAATATAAAACAGAGCTTAAGGGGTTCTCACTGTGAAAGGTGTTGTCATTTCCATTACATCCAGTGTCCCACAGCTATCAGCATTCAGTCAAAATGTTTAGTCACCCTAGGTGCTAGCATTTCCATGATCCTGAGGCTCTGCATGTGCCATCACCATTCAGGCAAGCAAACTGCCTAGCCACCTTAGGGCCTTACACCCAATGTAATCTACGTGCATGTGCAGCATAGCCTCGTAATCTATACATATGCATGGCATGACTATGTAAGCCCCTATATGCATGCACTGACATATCTTTAAAAGGGAGACATGCCTGCCCTGTCCTCTCTTTTGCCACATTTCTTTCAGATAGGCCTCCTTCCTTTCCCTCTGTTAATAAAAACTCTTAATGTGGGTTTCACTGTATATCTTGTGGTCCGTTCTTGTGCACAGCAATGTCAAAGGTGACATAGAATAGAAATCACAGGTGAATGGGGGGGAGTGTGGATTGGGGTATTGCCATGGCAAGAGGAGAGGTCATATGAGGGAAGGATGGAAGGAGAGAGTACTAGAAAAGACAACTGGAATCAAGGGCATCTCTGGGAGAGCTAAAAACCAAATATATTGGAAACTCCCAGGAACTTTTGAGGGAGATTCTAGATAAGACTCCTAGCATTGAGGGACATGAAGCCTGAACTGGCCATCTCCTACAACCAGCCAAAACTTCCATTGCAGGGATTGAGACCTCAAACAAGCCACATAACCTCTGACATACAATTTACCCTGTTTACAAGATATATTGAAGTAAAGGTGGTGAGGAAATTATGGGAGTGGCCAAACAGTGACTAGTTCAGAATGAGATCCATACCATGAAAGAAAGAACTCACCTCTGATTATCAGACACAGAGGCAGGATGTCCTAGAAACCTAGAGTACAACCAATCTTGGCTGGCAAACAAAGAAGTCAATGAAATGATTTTTAATGTTATTTTGTTATACTCACAGATTGTTGCCTAATCCATTTTTTCATCAGAGAAGCTTCTGATGGAAACAGATATAGAGACCCATAAACAAATGTTAGGCAGAGCTGAGGTAATCTTGTGGAAAGTGGGGGAGGGAGGATTCTGGGAGACAAAAGGATCAAGATCACCACAAGAAAATCCACAGCATCACTTAATTTGTGATCATAGAAGCTCACACAGATAGAACCTCCAACCAGAGAGTTTGCATGGAATTGACCTAGGTCCTCTGCAAATATATTACAGTTGTGCAGTTTGGTCTTCTTGTGGGTCTCCTTAACAGTGGGAGCAAGGGCTGTCTCTGGATCTGTGACTTGATTTTAGAGCCATTTTTCCTACTGTTGTTTTGTCCAGGTTTATTAAAAGATGAGGTACTTATTGCTTATTGATATGACCTTCCTGGCTGATATACAGGAGAGGTCTGCCCTTTTTAGAAGAGAATAGCAGAGGAGTGAATGTGGGGCCAAGCGGGCTGATAGGGGAGATAAGAACTGGGATGAGTGGAAGAAGAGAAGGAGACATGTGATCAGGCTGGGAAAAATTAATTAATTCATTCATTAATAGCACAAAAAACTCAATGTAAGGTGTGTTTCTACCTTTATCAAGTAGGTCTTAAATATAATTTTAAAAGAGCTTGGTTATTGTCATAACATTTGTGCCACTATTGAAACCAGTATATTTTCTAGAAAGGTAATTACTGTAGGTCACAGGGTTCACATCTGGTTGAGATTGATGATTCTTGTTTTTATTTGGTTGTTTATATAGTACTTTCCATTATTATGATAGAAATTTCTAGTCGGACACAAGTTCAATTTCTCCATGTTTGATAAATTAAGTAAATGGTCTCTTCAGCAATAGACCATATGCCACCTGCTTTATAGGGTGACAAATAGCCTTCTCAATAGTCTGTCATGTTTAAGTTATGCAGATATATGAGACTCATTTAATCAATGCTTAAATAATATCTATCCATTTCCTGTTTCTTAGCATTTTACTTGATAATATATAATGTTTAATTGGGGCATTGTCTCCTCCATTACATAGTAGCTCCATTTAAAATTCTTTTACATATTTTTGGAAGCTTCTACCATATGGCTTCCATATGGCTTTTCAAAATATCTTTAGTGTTAGTCATCATCCCAATATTCACACAAAGGCATTGTAAAGAATGGAGCATAGATTTTCAAAGTAAGTTCTTATGATTTCCTGAATTTCTTCAGTGTCTGCTATAATATGTTCTATTTCCTCCCTAATTTTACTGATTTGGATACACTGTCTATTTTCGTTACTTTGGCTCAAGGTTTGTCAATCATGTTAATCTTTTAAAAGTACTAATTATTTGTTCCACGGATTTTCAAATTGTTTTAATTTCATTAATTTCACTCCTGGTTTTGATTATCTGCATGTTCTACATTTTACTGATTCATTTTATTATTCTAAAAATAGTTATTGAATTCTAACTATTAGGATGGAATTAGGTAATCTCAGTGGTAGATTTAGTATGATACATCTTAGTAAAAATGATATTCTATATGATCAAGGCAAATAGGAAGATGTAATGCTTTTTGGAAACGTTTATACCTAAAGTAAGATAGAGCAGCAGAGAATATTAACAGCACAAGTAAAGGGAAAGGATTGCCTCAGCCAAGGACCTAAGTGTCTTGTGATGAATCCTAAACCTCCAGTGAAGGACAATAGTATTTTTTCTCATATACTCAGAAATATTGTTCTAACCCATGATTGCAGGCAAAACATGTGCCTTAAACTCACTGTAACATAAGCAAAATAAATATTCTTTTTTTCTCCACATTTAATTTTTTATTATTGCATTATAAATAGTACCATTCAAAATTTCCACCTCCTCCGCTCCTCCCATTTCCCTCCCGCTTCCCCACTTCCCCTCCCCTTTTCCCCTCCAGTCCTAAGAGAGGGCAGGTTACCCTGCCCTGTGGGAAGCCCAAGGCCCTCTCGCCTCCATCCAGGCCTAGGAAGGTGTGAATCCAAACTGACTAGGATCCCAAAAAGCCAGTACATGCAGTAGAATCAAATCCCAATGCCATTATCATTGGCTTCTCAGTCAGTCCCCATTGTCAGTC
>PVIU01008415.1:0-64462 GCA_004026605.1 Ondatra zibethicus
GGAGGGTGAGTTGAGGGAGGGTGAGTTTGGGGGAGGGTGAGCTGGAGGAGGGTGAGTTTCTGCCCATGGCATGACGCTCCATTGTGTAACATGAAAAGAGGCCATGATCTACTGTACAACTTTGGGCTTGTATTTCCTGAAACTGCTGAGCTGGAGAGATTGCTCAACAGTTGAGAGTGTTTGCTGCTCTTGTGGAGAACCCAAGTTTGGTTCCCAGCACCCATGTGGGGACTCACAACCACCTGTGACTCCGGCTCCAGGGGGTCTGATGCCCTTTTCTGGCCTTTGTGGATACCTGCATTCACACACACAACACAACATAGCATACACATGCACTCACACTTCAAATTTATCATCTTTGAAGATGATAATTCACCATGTTGTGCTATATACATAAAAATTTAAGGGGGTAAAAAGTTCCCAAAACAAAAATCCTGGGGAAAACAGCCTTCAAAGATTTTAAATATAGATTCTGTAGAACACTTGGAAAGAATCTTTAAAAGGTGTCCTCAGGATCTATTTGTGGAATTCCTGGATCTTTCCTTTTAAGGTAAATTTATTTAGCAGAAATTCTGCCTTGATGGGGAAGCACAATGCTATAAAATTGTTCTCATTAGCACATTTGCCATCAAGGGAAGACTCAGTTATTCTTTCAAAACCTCCAGGATAAGGGAGAACTTGACAAAACGACACTAAGTTCACCTTTATGGGTAAGATAAAATATTTTTAAAGATACAATGTTCCTTTAAACGTGGAGAGATCTGTACCATCAAATTTTATAATAGACACAATGAAACTGAGGTAATTAAAGCATTTTAACACTTGCACAAGGAACGTTACATCAGTAAACCGGCATGGAAGAGACCTAGTTGCTCCCAATAAGCTGACATGGGATAAAGTGGTGTTTCATGTCTTTTGGGTGGTCATGCCCCAGTGACTCTGAGATGGGAGGTAAGCGCTGAGAGAGCTCACCATGTGCCGTGGCAGCATCTCCCCTGCCGCTATCAACTACAGAGTAGCTGGTGTGGAAGCACCCTCCAGAGCACAGGCCAGGCAAAGCTGAGGAACAGTAACTTGCATCTATAATCCCTGAGTTTCTACAACAAGATGGGAGGTAGAACCATGAGAATCTCCGAGTCTTGTGGGCCACCTAGCTGGGCATTTGCAGCATCAAGTAGAAAGAGACCCTGTCTCTAACAAGGTAAAGGCAAGGACTGACCACCAAGGATGTCCTCTGACCTCCACATGTGCACTGTAGCGCGCACACACACACACACACACACACACATACACACACACACATGCACGCACGCACGCACGCACACGCACACAAGCAGGCACTCAGGAGATCTGAGCTCAGGTCCTCATGATCACACAGTAAGCACATTACCTGTTGAGTCATTTCCTCTGCTCTCCATATCTTTAACAAACTTTTTGGGGTTAAGGGTGTTTTCCTGGTGTATGATTGTTTAATCTGTGAAAATGGTGATTCAACTCCTTTCCAGCCAGGGTAAAGTAAGCATGGATCCGGCTGGCTATCACCCTGGTCTCGGCACTTGTGCAGAGCTCCCTGCACCACGCTGTGGACACTGAGGGGCTGGGCAGACCCTCATCACTGCTGTCTGGTACTTGCTTGTGCCGTCTGATCACGGCTGGCACACTTTGATTGTTTTACAAAAACCAGACTAAAAGTTTTACGATGTGTCCGACCTTTTAATTCTGGAAAACAATTAGTTGTCTATAAAGTCCACGCTGGAGAACTGTACAGTTAGATAACAAAACTCTCAAAATCACAAAAAATTACCATAATGTTCCAAGTAAGTTTGCAGTTTTATATTGGGTGGTGTTCCTAGCTGCCCTTGTCCATGTGGAGCCTGCAGACCCAGCGGTGAACATGAGCACATTACTTCTCCAACAGGAATCACTGGGATCCTGTTCAAGCAAACCTCTACAGTTCCCTCCAAAATACACTCCTACTGGAACCTTACTTGTTACTTCTGAGTTCTTCTGCAGAAAACAGTGAGAAAGGACCTATCTCAGAGGCAGCAGATAGAAAGCTGTGTGCTATGGGAGCCCCTTCAACTGCTCTTCAAGGAAAGCCCACCAAAATACTCCCTACCCACGTACCTATCAAGACAGCCTCATACCCGAATCTATCACAGACCTGTGCATGCTAGGCCTGAGGGCAAATCTCCATGCACTCTGAGAGCATGGGTGTGTGACCGCACACATGGTCATCGAACCCGTTTGCAATAAAGTGAGCCACAGAGATCTGACCCAAAGCTCCTTGCAAAGCACCAGAAAAGCCTTAAGATACCCATCACTCAGAAGGCACGGCGCCTGGGAATACTGTACCTGTCACTCAGGAGGCGTGGAGCCTGGAAATATGGCACTCAGAAATAGGGCCCCACTGCCTCCTGCCTTCCAGAGGCTGATCCCTTGGGTGTGTCCCACTCCAGCCCTGACCAACCAAGCAAGGGAGGTCCAGGTAAGAGGGCAGGGTGATAGAGTCACCAGCTTTCAAGAAGGCCACGTTTTCCTCTGCAGTTTAAGTCAACAGCATGGCCACTAGCAGTCCCCAGGAAGGCAGTGCCAGCTGTCCAGGCTGAGCAACTCTTTCCACCATCTTTGAAGGCCAGTTCATGGCAAGTGCACAAAGTCCTTCATAAATGCTGTTGCATTTATTCACAATGAGGGTAATTATTAGGCATAAGAAGAAAAAGAATTAAAACCAGCTTATTTTAGTATTAATGATTAGCTCTGCCAATGCTTTTTTTTTATAATCAAGACTGGATTTAGGGGCCATTTCCAGTTTATAGGACAGTAGCATTCCTGGAACTGTGGGTGGCTTAGAGTTACACAGGAAGCAGAATGTCACCGAGAGGGTGTGAGGATATGGTTGGTAACTGCTTCTGGGAACTGGCGTTCCCTACGACATACTATGCTGGAAGAGATGGCAGGGCAGAGCCTATTGCTGGGGTCAATGCACTGGGCACAGAGTTCTGACATCACATGTTAGTCTTTGCAAACTTGATGTAAACTAGGGTCACTGAGGAAGAGAGAGCCTCTAGAGGACTTGCCTCCACCAGACTGGACCAGGGCATGTCTGTGAGGCATTTTCCTGGTTAATCATTGATATGAGAAGGCCTGACTTACTGTGGGTAATGCCATACTGGGCAGGTTCTGGGTTGTAGAAAAAAGGCAGGCTGAGCAAACCACAAGGAACAAGCCACTAAGCAGCTTCTGTCATGGTTCCTGCCGCTGCTTGAGTTCCTGCCCTGACTTCCTCCAAGGATGGACTGTGATGGAGACTCAGAAGCCATCTTCCTGGTGGTGTTTTGAACGGAAACAACCCCCATAAGCTCATATATTTGAATGCCTGGTCCCTTGTTGATGAAGTGTTTGGGGAAGATTAGGAGGCGCGGCCTTGTTGGAGGCGTGTCTGTCTCAGTCTCTCTGCCTACTACTATAGAGCAGGGTGTAAAGCTCTCACCTACTGCTTCAGCACCAGGATGGTCTGTTTCCCGCCATGAGGATCTTGTACTAACCCTCTAAAACTCTAAGAAAGTCCTCATTTAATGCTTTCTTTTTATAGGGTTGCCTTGGTCATGGTGTCTCTTCACAATAGAACAGTAACCAGGACACCAGCCCAAGTTACTTTTGGTCACCGTGTTTATCATAGCAGCAAATAGCAAACTAGAACACTCTATAGATTCTAGTCCCTGTGCGGACGGAATCTCCAGAAAGCTGGCATGGGGCTCCCCAGTGGTGTGTGGCTGTCATATGGGACAGTGTGTTTCTCCACACACTGTCCGGAACCTTTCAGAGATGTCTCCTATTTAGGAAGACTCACACGGATGCCCTGGGCAGTGGAGGGAGGGGTAAGGGGAGACACTCTTACTTAAAAAGAAAGCATTGACTGAGCTATATTCTTGTTCTTCTTTGAGACAAAACAAACTGAGCTATATTCTTGTTCTTCTTTGAGTTCTCTGTGACTTTGACTGGCTAGGAACTTGCTTTGTAGACCAGGCTGGCTCAGATTCTCAGGCCTGCTTCTGCCTCCTGAGTGCTGGGATTAAGGGCCTGAGCCAGATTCTAAATAATGCCAGTCTTTGAAAAAGGAGAAGGAGGGAGTGGCTTGGGGGTGGGGTTGTAATTCACTAGCTCAGCAGTAGAGTGCTTGGCTGGCATGCCAAGGCCCGAGATTTGGTCCCCAGCACTACACAGCCACATACACAAAAATGACTCTATCTTAAAATGCAGTGCTGTCAAGGTTCACCCACATTGCATAAGTGTCCTGACACGACTGTCTCATCAGGAGGTTCTGTCAGGAACCACCTGTGACCAGACTCTGCAAACACACTTACAGGAAGAGACCCCCACAGGACCTGAGCTGGTCTAGGCTGAACGGCAGATGGACAGACTGAGGAAGACACACAGGTTCTGGGAATGGACACTCATTAAAGCTATGCTACTTATGCTACTTTTAAAAAGTCATTTACTAGGCAGGCCTGTAGGCTCCAGACTCTACGCACAGTGCTATCAAACGTGAATGATTTCCCCACTCAGACATCTTTTCGACGAGTCAGCGGGAGATGATGAGGAGGCTTGATTTTCTATCCTGTTGACCTAGAAACTTCCTGGACTGTGGCCACCTGAGGTGACCAGCAGACAGGGACATTACACACATTAAAGCTGAGCCAAGAGAACACTGCTTTTATCCCTGACAACTGACTTTGCCATCTTCAGGGTTACCAATGTTTACAGGTCCCCTGACAGTGTCTCATCAGGACCTGCAAGGAGATTCTGCCAAGGAGCACTTGTGACCAGACCTTTGACATCTAGGAACAAAATCCCCCACAGGATCTGAGCTAGCCTCTGCTGAATGGCAGGACAGACAAACAGAGGAAGATTATATAGCTTTGTGTTAAAAAAGAAGGCAAAATATTGCTGTTAGATGCATGTGCTTACGTGGTATTCTCCATGTGCACATGCTATCCAAACACACATGTGCATGTGTGATTACACACACATTTTGTGTTAAGATGAATAATTTTAATTTTTATTACATTTTTAGATGCATTTATTGTGTGTGTATGTGTATGTGCAAGCAGAGGTTAAAAATCCCAGAGGTAGGGTACTTAGAACCCCGCATTCCATTATCATCTGGGTTTGAATTCTACATCCCCCACTTTCTAGTGACCTTGGGAAAGTTTTATAACTTCCTGTGCCTCAGTTTTACCAAGTGTAAGATGCAGCTGCTAAAACTACCTCCTCTGAGTTACAGAAATCAAATGGTCTAGACAGAGAGTATCCAGCTTACAGCAAATACGGTCTGTCAGTTCACATTGAGACTGCATGAGTTTAACATGAACAAGAAACACAAGTTCATTGTGACATGTTGAACTCTCATGGTAGCAATTATGTATATTGATTCAATAAGATATAATTAATAAAGGCCAAGTTACTATGTGTAGGGTTCATGCTTTTGATATTCAAATTAGATTTTTGCTGAGGGAGGAGGATTGCTACAAATTCAAAGTCAGCCTAGGCTACATAGGGGTTCCAGGCCATTCTGAGCTACAGAGTGAAATCCTGTTGAGAGAGAGAGAGAGAGAGAGAGGGCGCATGAAGTACTGACCCAGGGTTGAGACAGAAGCTATCCACAGTGGCCCCTGTGGTCAGGCCTCAGAATTCTGCCTTCTCTGGGCTGGCTTTTATTTAACTGGGTGTTGGTTGCAAAGTGTGCTGAAAACTGACTTTAATAGAAGATACCGGACTTTTATAGAGGCATGTCATAGCCTGTTACAGTATTGGGAAGATTCATTTGTGGCAGATTTCAGAGTGATATGTGACACCTTCCCTTTTTGAGACCTCCAAACATCTTCCTAGATCTACTGGGCAAGGTGCGGAGGGGCTCTTGCCACAATCCAAGCCCCTCGAGTAGAGATGAGAGAAGGACTGTAGAAAGGGCTGCTATGAGCAGCTGGGTGACAAAGGGGAAGGAAAAGATGTCCTTTCTGGCTCTGGGCTGCAAGGATGCTGTCCAGGGCCTCTGCTCTGCTCCATCTCACCCCCTTTCTCCTAGGCTCACGAATTCAAGAAACACTTTAGCCAAAGGAACTGGTCACAAAAGGGTCAGATGCATGAAACATCTGGGAACTGGGCTATGACTTCCAAGAGAAGACCCTATATTCAGGATGACTCTATGAACTGCACATTCCGAGGCTCCACAGCTTAGAAGTGGTGACTCCAGCTTGAGACCAGAGGAAACAAAAAGCACCATCCTGCCTCCAAACCACTGAGTACTTCCCACCATCCCCAAGAGGCCAACGGAGAGAGGGGACTTTGAGGTGAGGGCTCTAGTTTGCTTCAAACTCAGACCTGACTCATTCCAGAATTCAGCTGAACAGAAGCAAGGGCTCCAGGGATGGGGCACTGTCACTCAAAGGTAGGACTATCTTAGCTTTTAAGGGCAAGCGCTGCTCAGCCCCACCAAACTCTAGCAAATGTGACTGAAGCCTAAGAACACAGGTGCACAGGCCCCGTGCTATGGGAACTCAGTGAGATGTCAGTCAAAGCACCGAAGGGCCAGATCCACAGCCTCAGCGCTCAATGACATGGGACAAAATAGCCTCATAAAGACAGTCTTGCTTCATAGGACCTGCTTCTTCAGCAACGGCACAAAGCATGGAGAACAGCAGTGGGTGGCAAGGGACAGTGTGGGAGGAACCCTTCCAGTGCACACACAGAGCAAAAGCCTCATCCTTACAGCCCAGGAGAACTCCACCAAGGAAGAAGCTGGCACTGGGAGGCCACACCACCCTCAGCTTCTCTCGGTTGTCCTCAGTCTGTCTTCACAGGTGAGAAATGTCCCTAGGGTTGGGACTTTTCTGTTAAAAGTGAGAAGTTTCCAGTGTATGACTCCTTCCCTTGCAATGAGGTGACCTCCAGGTGGACACACACAGGAAAGAGAAGTTGAAAATGTGTTTTAATCCACCATGCTGCCGACCACCTGAGCTTGAATGTACCCCGAGCTCTTGCTTTCATTAGCCCAGTGCTAGGAAAGTCATCTAACACAGGGCCCACCTGATAATACAGTGCCAAGGACCTTGGGGTGGGTGAAATGGCTCAGCTGCTAAGGAGCTTGCCAGGCAAGCCTGAGGACTGGAGTTTGTCCCCTGGGTCCTGTGCAGAGGTAATCATCTACAATTCGACAAAGTTGTCCTTGAAAGTCTACACACGTGCTACAGCGTACATTTAATAAGCCAAATTCTTAAGAAGTGCTAAGAGTTCTGTGCGACTCACTCACCACTACCGAGCACAAGACATTGTAAAGCAAAAAAATCAAGAAGCTGAACCATCATGACCTAGGAACCCCCGCATTTGGTTTCTAAAAGAGGACTGTGATGTGGGATCTACAGGGCCATGAAGGTGAACTACAACTGGTAAGCAGCCACTCAGGTGGATGCCAAGGCCACCCGGAGGGCTGTATGGGACCGGGACCTGGGGGTAGGTAGGGTTCAGGGCACAGGGCAGAGGCTCTTGACCAATGCTAGTGGGGGGTGTGCTTGGAGACAGCACAGCTGGACCAGGCTCCGTGATCACCAAAGCTGCTAGATACCCAGGACAAAGGGAGTGACAAGCTCATCAACTGGACATGATCGCCACAAACTTGCTCATCCTTGACTTTCGCATCTGGTCCTATCATTTGTAAATCTGAGGTAGATCTTTCAATTTCATTTTTTTCTACATGAACGTCATTGCATATTTCATTTCTTCATTAGAAGAATTTTTTAAAAAGATTTACTTATTTATTATGTACACAGTGTTCAGCCTCCATGTATGCCTGCAGGCCAGAAGAGGACACCAGATCTCATTACAGATGGTTGTGAGCCACCATGTGGTTGCTGGGAATTAAACTCAGGACCTCCAGAAGAGCAGTCAGTACTCAACCTCTGAGCCATCTCTCCAGCCCCAGAAGAATTTTTAAAAGCATATTTGTAACCCTGGAATTTGGGAGGTGGAGGCAGGAAAACCAGAAGTTCAAGGTCATCCTCAACTATATAGTGAATTCGAGGCTAGCCTGGGATTCATGAGACTTTGCCTAATTTCTTTTTGTGACAGGGTTTCTTTTATAGCCCAGGCTGACCTCAAAGTCCTGCTTCAGCTTCCCGAGTGCTGGAATCGCAGGCATGAATCACCATGCCTGGCTCATTAACACAATTAAAAATTTAAAAATGAATGTGTACAGGTGTTTTGCAGGCATGTATGTGCACCACAAGCATGCAGTACCCTCAGAGGTGAGAGGAGGGTGTGGGAGACCCTGGAACTAAAGCTAGCGGGGTTTGTGAGCTGCCACATGGGTACTAGAACTGAACTCAGATTTTCTGAAGAGCAGTTGCTCTCGACCAGAATCTTCTCTCCATCCCCTCGCCTGGACAGCTTTGAGGGGCCACCTACAGCCCTCTGCCCACCTGTTCTGGAATTGCTTCCCTTTTCTGGACGTTCAAAGACTCCTTTCACTCCAGTGAGGAACAACCTAACTTCTCATTGCTTTTATAACATAGATCCCTAGAAGAGCCACAGTGAGGTTGTAGGGTGTGAACAATGTTCAAGTTATTACTTATGGGCTAACACTAAGCTGTTCTCAAGGCACAGCCTGGGCTACATAGGAAGACCCTGTCACAATCTGCCAATATCAGAAAGGTCACAGTGGCTTGCACACCTATTGGCAATCAATGCTGCTATCCTGTAACATATACATGAGATGTCCCAAACTCTACTATCATTCTCGAAAATGTGTCAGCTCAGCAGAGCAATCCATGATGTATGTCTCCAGTTGAGCAGAAGGTCTTGGAGAAAGGGCATACTCAATCGTATACTTCCAGATCACAATCCATCACTGGGGGAAGTCAGGGTGGGAAGGCAAACAGGAACAGGAAGCCGAGGCCATGGAGGAACACTGCTTGCTGACTTGCTCAGAGTCATGCTTAGCTAGCTTTCTTATGCATCCCAGGACCACTGGCCTAAGGATGGTGCTGTCTGCAGTAGTCTGGGCCCTCCTATGTCAATTAATAGTCAAAACAAGCCCTCACAAACATGCTCACAGACCAACCTAATAAAGACAATTGCCCGACTGAAGTTAGTTTCAGGCAATTCTAGGCTGTGTCTAATTGACATCAGGCCTGGAAGGCAGCAAATTGCTCAGCAAACATATGTTATGTATAATAGTTTCCAGGGCATTTTGGACCTGGGATTCCAGGCTTCTCTCTTCCAGGTCTAACTAGGAAATCTGCCTTCTTCCTCAGGTCTCACTGCCTTCTGGCCCCTTTCACCCTTTCCTGCTTCTAAAGCTCCAAAGTATCAAGACAAAGTATCAGCTTCTTCTTCGGATTTCACTAAGGCAGACGCAGGATGGCTGGCCTTAGGATGTTCTTCATTGAAGACAGAGAAATGGCCAGTCTATGTATGACCTCTGGGTCTCTGAATGTGTCTTGGTACCTGTGTTCCTTGGGGCAACTGGGGTACCCAGTACTTTCCTAACAGGACTCTGGGACCAACTCTTTCTAAGTAGCCATGTTTTGCACAGGAGGATGGAGGGAAGGTGCTGTTTTTGTAGGACTTGGGCTCTATTTTTGGCAGGATTGCTGCCTGAGAGAGAGACACTCTCCTTAGCTGTGTTACAGCCACTGCTGGGAAGAGAAGCCAATCAGAAGGAAGCCAGCTGGGCACCCAGTCTAGCAAGGTACAACTGTATGCAATGGATGAAAACTATTCATGTGGGAACCTAGGTTAAGAACACTGAGTCTCTGGAGTTTACAAGTGTGGCTTTCTTCAGAGGAGTCTATCATGGTGTGTACCGGCTTTGTCGTGTTTGGGATGCCACAATTATCATCAGCCAGGCGTGATGGCACAACCCTGTAATCCCAGATCTGGGGAGGTGGAGGCAGAAGGATCAAGAGTTCAAGGCCACTCTCAAATACACGTCAAATCAAAGGTCAAGGCCGATTTGGGCTGTCCTAAAAAAACCAGACCAGACCAATCATCATCTGTACCTGGCTGATCTGATGCCCTTCTCTGGCGGGATTTACACTTAGTTCTCTTCAGGGCTGCATACAATGCCTGGTCCACAGAATGTTCTCAATAGTGTGTGGGAAATAAATGTTAAAACACTAAAAACAACAACATAGTAAGGCTTCTGCAGCCCTAGAGTCTAAAATTCTATGGATCTTTCACTTGCTTTGCTTCCTCCAAAGATGATGGCTGCCCTTCCCAGCTCTACTAAAATGCCCTTAGCACACCCAGTGCCAAGCATTCCCCTTCGTCTCCTGGCACCACTGGATCAAGGCCCTCAGCCAGCACAAGCTCAGGTGGGCGGCTTCCATGGTTGACAGCCTATTTCTGTTCTTACCGGCTAGATTATATGTTTACCGAGTGGCCATTGTGTTTGTGCTCAAACCTGTTCATGTCAGTTGTACTCATTATTGTATTTGCGTAATTTAATTATATATTATGTAAATTAATGAAAGGTCTGCACGGAAGGAGAGCTACTGTTCTTGTAGGTATGGGGTTTTGGAAAGGCCTGATGGAGATGAGCATGGCATACGTGATCTGCTGTCCTGCTCCCACACGGGGCAAATGGGAGGCGGGGACAGGAGAATCCTTGAAAGCGCACAGGCCTGTTAGCCTGGTATACAGCAGGAAAAAAAAGCAAAGAGACCCTGTCTCAGACAAGGATCAACACCTGTGAGTCCTTCCACTGTGCCCTGATGCCTCTAGGGACTCCATGAACGCCTTTGTAGTGTTGTTCGTGCCCCTACTAAAGCTATTCTGTGACCTGTGGTTTGAAAGTCACTGACTTGATCCCATTCCTTTATTTTGCTGATAATAAATCAAGGTATAGGGAGAGTTTAGGGAGTCTGGGGAACAACCCTTCTCCATGGCTTTTTCTTCTTTCTTTCTTTCTTTCTTTCTTTCTTTCTTTCTTTCTTTCTTTCTTTCTTTCTTTCTTTCTTTTTTTTTCCCCCAGAGAAGCCTGTTTGAAAAGCAACAGGCTTAGCACAATTTCCTTTGCAAAAAGTAACAGGGAGGGGCTGGGAGATGGCTCAACTGGTAAAGTTTGCTGTGAAAAACTGGCGACCCGGTCCCAATCTCAGCACCCTTGTGAAAGCCAGGTGCAGAGGCACAAATCTGCTATCCCAGCACTGGGGAGGCAGGGACAGGAAGGGTCCTGGTGCTTGTCCGCCAGCCAATCTACCTGTATCCACAAGCTCTGGGCTCAGTGAGAGACTTTCTCTCAAAAATAAGGTGGATGGCTTGGCAGTTAAGAATGCTTACAGTCTTATAGAGGACTGGGGTTAAAGTTGGGGTTCAGTGCCCAGAACCTACATGGTGGCTTCACAATCACATGTAACTCCAGATCCAGGGGATTGACACCTCTTCTGCCTTCTGAAAACTCCTATACCCACCCAGTAAACAAACACAGCAGGCACATACCCTTGAATGTAAATTAAGAGAAAAATCTTAAAAAGGGGGGAAAAAAGGGTGGCAAGCAGTTGAGGTTATGTCAGCTTCTAGTCTCAATGTGTACAAGTACACACCTGTACAGGCATGTACGCCATACATATACACACAAGTAGCAGGTAAAATGAGGAAGTAGATGACATCAAGGCCACACCCTGGAAGGCAGGAAGACTCTCATTCCATCCCGCTGCTCCTCTATGCAAGCACTAGGCAACCACACACAGGTGTGTGCGGTTCCCTCCCGAACTGCGGCACAGCAAACCTCTTGTGTGAGACACAGGTTTGAAACAGGTGAACCATGTACCTGGCTCAAACACGTGAGCCTTCTAATTTTAGAATGGCTTCAGCTTCACATGTGGGAAAACCGTAGACAATGGAACGGGGAAGCAGTTTGAAGTTCTGAAAAGCTTTTGTTAAAGGAGGTGAGCAATGAGGAGAGCCCTGACTGGCTGGTTGTGTAACCAAGCAAAGCCTTCAAAGGCTTTCCCCTCTAATCCGACATGCCCTCCTTCTGTCCAGCCCAGCCTGGACTCTCATCTCAACAGACTGGAGTCTACAGTCCCCCAATGCCTGACCTGGCTACTGTCTCCCCAAGCGAGTGGGAATGGTGGCATGCCCTACGAAGAGCCCCACGGTGAAGTGTCTGTGTTTATCATATTTGAATAGTCTTCCCAATACTAAATTGAACAAACCGTCAAACACGCTGAGAGGCCAGGCGTGTGTCCATAGACACTGGCCAAAGGTGAAAGAGGAGGAATTCGAGGCACAGAGAGTCATTCTGAGGAGCGTGCAAGCAGGCAGGAACCCAGCTCCCAGGGGCCCAGAGGGGCCCTCACCACACCTTCTTGGTCATTACATTGAGTCTCATGAGAAAAGAACCAGATGAGCGGCCTGGGAAAGTGCATTATTGCTGAGGGTGAGGCAAGCAGCTGCCCCACAGCTTTGTGTCTGGGTGCATTCTGTCCCTTTTAAAGGGGGCGCTGAAGAGTGGGTGCCTTTTGAATATAGGTGGGAGCTTTCCCCTGAGGAGGGCGTAGCCTGTGTTCTAGGATGTGAATGCTGACGCCCTCATCTGCCTCCAGCTGATGTTTTATAAACAGACACCGACAAGGATAAAAGTTTATGCTTTTCAGAACACATTTCAGAACACTGATTTCACTCCTGTGGCAGTTTAAGGTCTAAGTGACACACTGAGCAGACAGTGACACTCCCAAGAAAGGCCACAGACTGTCGTCACCTGTTGTGTGGGCTCCTGGAGGGCCAGGCAGAGAGATCTTTGATTCTTTGTAGGATTTTAACAACCAGAGGGTTAGAATCTAAAGATACAAGAGCATCCTTGAGATGCAGCATCCTAAGAGAATCAAATGCAGCCGTCCCTCTGTACCCAGGGAGGACCAGTCCTGCTGAAACCCACAGATGCTCAAGTCCTTCCAGGAGATAGTGTAGGGTGTGCACTGAAACTATACTCGTGTTCCCACACATTTTTTAGGTTTGTTTTTTTCTGCGTGCATGTGTGTGTATGTGTGTGTGTGTGTGTACGTGTGTGTGTGTGTGTGTGTGTAGGCCCAAAGTTGACATCAGGTGTCTTCCTGGACTGTTCTTCACTGTATTTATTGGGGCAGGGTCTCTCACTGCTTCAGCTAGTCTAGCTAGCTTGCCCCAAGAATCAGCTGTCTTCCCCTACTCAGTGCTGGGGTTACAGGGAACCATCATGCCTGTCCATTTTATATGTGGGTTCTGAGGATTTGAACTCTGATCTTCACAATTCCACCAAGCCATTTCCCTAGCCCCTCCTGTGCATTTAAAATTACCCCTGCATTACTATAATATGCAAAATAATGTATAAATAATGGCCATATTGTTGCTGTTTTTGTAAACACCTTGGGGAAGCAAGTCTATACATATTCAGTATTTTGCCATTTTTCCAGGTATTTTTGAGCCATTTACCCTTTGGCTTCTAAGATGCATAACTGTTGGGGAATATCATTTAATATTATTTTATATTATTTTAATATTGTTGTTTATGCTGTGGAACATTTGTTTAATGATGTAAAAATGTGTTGCTTTTGTTTATGCTGCATTTGTTTAACTCTGTGAAGCTGTGATTCTTTGTCTGTCTAAAACACCTAATGGTCTGGTAAAAAGCTGAATGGCCAAGAGCAAGACAGGAGCAAGGACAGGTGGGGCTGGCAGGCAGAGAGAACGAATAGACAGAGAAACAAGGAAGAGAAGGAGGTAAAGAACAAGGAGAGGAGTACACTAGGGGCCAGCACCCAGCCACCAGGCAAGCCGCGCAGTAAGCCGCGGAGTAAGACTGAAAGCAAGACACACAGAAGGAAGAAAAGGAAAAAGCCCAGAGGCAAAAGGTAGTCGGGATAATTTAAGAAAAGCTGGCAAGAAACAAGTCAAGTTAAGGTTGGTCATTCCTAGCTAAGAATAGACCCCATGTGTGATTTATTTGGGAGCTGGATGGTGGGCCCTCCTTTAAAAAGCCCAAAGAATAAAACATCGGACAACACAGAACCTGTGGACATGGAGGGTGAATTCTGCTGAGTAATCACAGCTCCACTTCTAGACCCAGCTCAGGGCAGGCCTTATGTGATCACTGACTGCAATGCTCCCTAAAACCTGAAGGCATCCTCAGGAGCCCTCCAAGGCCTCTCCTTGTCCACCAGGACAGCCATGTGGAGATTCTCAGGCCATCACTCAGCCCGGTCCCACAGATGTGAAACTAATCTAAGCAAACACTTGAGGACTAACCTGCTCAGGAACTTGGAAAGTCTGAAACCAAGTGGGCCCCACACAGGATCCTGGCCTCCTCTCCAAGGCCCCATATTCTCCACTGTTCCACCCAAAGTAAATGCCAGTGAAGTCTTTACTGATGCATCCCAGTTCCCACATCTCTGCCACCCTCTGCCCTCCATATTTGGGGATCTAAGAGAAAGTAACAAAATAAGATCTTACCAAGAAAGGCCAAGGGCAACTGTCTGTTCTAATGGCATGGATGCTTCCGCCAAAGCAAAAAAATAAAATAAAATAAAATAAAAGACAAACCTTGTGTTCTGCTGAACTGGGGTCCCACCCTTGATGGCACTTGGAGCCTGCAATTTTCTCTCCACAATGGTCTGTAATGCTGGGGCTTTGCCCAAGGTCTGCCAGAGGCCCTTGTGGCATGATTGTCCCTCAGGGATGTATTAAACCAAATGTAGGTTCATTGGCTTCTGGTTCTGATCAACAAAGTGGAGAGCTGTGCCCATTTGCTACCATCCTGAAATTCCTCACCCTAATACCTAGTGGATGATTCAGGAATTCAGTAAACGAGCCCACTAATACCCAGGGAGGAAAACTCAGATATTGAAGTCACTCAGTATATAAATGAATAAAATTTCTAAAACAGAGTTCACCTGAAAAAAAATATACATGTATCAGGCAACATAAGAAAACACCAACATAATCACTAAAGAAAAAAAATACATGTATCAGGCAATATAAGAAAACACCAAAACAATCACAAATTAACACTGAGGGCTGGGGAGATGGCTCAGTCAATGAGTGCCTACCTCTAAGCATGAGGATCTGAGTTCATTCCCTGGAACCCATGTTAAAAAGAAGGAGGTTGTTGAGTGCTTTTAATCCAAGTGCTCTGGGGCAGAGGCAGGAGGATCACTGGAGCTCGCTGGCCAACCGGTCAGCCTAATTGGAATGCTCCTAACCACTGAGAGAACCTATCTCAGAAAAGATGGACAGTGTTTCAAAGGATGACATCCAAAGCTGTCATCTGGTCTCCACGAGCACATGAACAAATGTACACCTATGCACACATGTACCTGAACGTGCACAGGCACATTTGAGCTATCCTCACCTCAGAATTTCAGCCCTGTGGATGGCAGAGAGGGGTGAGATAAACCAAGCAGTCCTATAGATGAGGTCACTGCAAAGAGAAAGTGAGGCAGGCAAGCCCTACTTAGTCACCCAGCCTCGGCCTTTGGAGAGGTGACCATGACATAGTCACCACCGTTTGAACTTGACTCCTGGCCCCTCCCCCTGAGTCCCAGGACCCAGGTTCTAGAGTGTGTAAAACTAAAGATAACCAGTCCCACATCTAATCATTCAACCAACCGAGAGCAGCCAGAGGTCAGACAGGTAGCCACCTCCCTTGTCCCCAGAGGGGATGTGGTTTGGGGCCTTCTGTACAATGCAGTGTGGCCTCTGTTCTGGCTTGCCAACCTGAGCCTCCATGGGTGCTCAGTCATTATAGAGTCCAGGCAGCATAGCAGGGGGTGGACTTTTGGGGGGCCTCTGTGAGAGAAGGGTAAATCCTAGATGCTTACTGATGTTGGGCACATTCCCTAAGAAGGAAATCCAGAAGGGAAAGCGGGAACTGGGGCATCAGATGGGGGATAGCCTGTCATCCTCTGGATGAATGATCAGGTCTGCCAAGGGAACCTGCAGCACTTCATGGAGGCTCAGCAGGAGCCACTCCAGGGCTCTGAGGGACCAGACTCCTGTCACCAGACTCTCTTTGTGTGAATAGACTTGAAGGGGTACCACAGTCAAGAGCATCCTTCCCATTGACAGCCACCTCAGCATTCGCCACCATCCCAACTTGTCTCAACTGAGTGGCTCAGTAGCCGGCGGGCTGCCCCAGCCCCAAAGCCTGCATGCTTCAGGTGCACAGTTTGCTTTAGGATAGTGCAAAGCAGGGCCACACAGCCAGCATCTCAGCCTCATGGAGTGGCCTGGAGGTACTTCCATCAGGTACCAGAACAAGTGGTAACTCCTGCCTGGCCTCATGTTCAAGTTCCCTCAAGGCCAGGCTGTAAATGTTGCAATGGCATCTGCTACTTGCCAGACGGCTTAGTGGGTAAGTGCCTGTCACACAAACAAGAGTACCTAATAAATGTACACTCCTGTGTCCCAACACACAGGAAAAGCAGAGATCAAAATCACTAAGACAACCATTACCGTGTACAAACAGAAGCCACCAGTTAGGAGCCCATAAAACAGAAGGACATTGAGATGGTGAGGGCTTTGTCTCCCAACTCTCAGAAGTACTGAGAGAGAGGGGGAAGATAGGCGGGTGGTTGGGCGGGAGAATAAATAAGCAACAGTCACTGGGCAAGAATGATCAGGAGCTTCGGAAATCCAATCATCACATGGTTGGTAAAGTATGGACAGCTTCAAGCTCTGGGGTCCTGCAGGCCCATTTCACCTGCCACACTGCCTGTCTAAACAGGTGAAGGGTTCTGTGAATGGGCTGCCCCTGAGGAGATTGTACAGCCCCCTTGGGCCATGGTGAAGGCCTTCTAATAGGCTCTCCTCTTCCTGCTCAGAGGAGATGCAAAAGGTTCAAGGACAGGTGAGTGTCCCAGGGAGAGGGTTCTCCAGAAGTGAGGCAGGACCCACACCCCATGCACACCCAGGGAGGATGGACTCACCACTCAAGGGGGACGTGCTGTTCTCCAGAGCCTGGCACACAGTTAACACGATACCTGTGGGGGAAACAGAGAGGGCAGGTAAGTGTCTCCTCAGAAAAGAACTTCCTTGGGGGTCAGGCAAAGACTTCAGAATTTTACTAAGGGGCCGACAAGTGTGCCTGGCTACCTTCTTTGAGGGGCTCAGTACAAAATGAAAGCAGGGCCCCTTGTGCCAAGACCAGGGGAAATACGTTCATGGTGGGAGGTGCACAGGGAGATAGCAATAGTGTTCTCCGGCTGCAGTTTCTCCCCACTTGCTGCAGGGTTTTCTGTCTGCCGGGGTTCTCTTTTGGGTGTGAGGGCACTCACAGATTTGGTACAGCCCCCATATTTACACAAGGGAGACAGGCATCCCTCTAGGCAGCAATTGATGCAATGCACTGAGACATAGCTGGGGTCTAGTAAGGTAGCTCTGCTTCCCCAGGACTGGCTGCCCCAGTCATGGAGGATGGTGACCCCAAGAGCATTGCACCACCACAATCAGGATGTGTGAGGAGCCTGGCTGAGGACAGTGGGGAAGAACTGTCACTGCACTCTTTCTTGATATGTCACAGGTGCATTCAGGTATGTCCAGGTCTCATTAGGTGCTGAGCATGGGAGGGTCAATGACCTATGAACAGAAACCCCGTTATGGTAGTACGCAGGACCCTAGGTGTCAAGGCTCCCTTTGACTTCCCTCATGAGACACAGACACCAAGACAACACAGCAAGGCACACATGCAGGGCCTCTCTGTGATCCATAAAGCCACCTCTGCCAACAGTTGACCCCTATGTGCTCTCATGTTATAGTGGTGGATGTTTCTAGAAACAGAGCAGTAAGTTCTCATAAAGAAGGAAGCTCTTGTGAGTTTTGCCATCATCATGAATTAACTTCCCTGATCTGAAAGGCAAAGAGATGGGCAGTCCTGCAGAAGAGGCTGGGCCTCAGGCAGACTATTCTAGAAGACTGATTCCCTAAGCCACTGCAGAAATCAAGTTAGGTCTTTTCTGCCCCTCTAACATAGCACAGGACCCACGTGACTTCTGAGGTCCAACAGTGGGCCCCTGTTTCTCAGAGAAGGTGTTCCCTTCCTACACATGTTCATAGGATTCCCCAGACACATTTCAAAGGGACATCTGCCACGTTCACACCCAGGGTTCCATTCCTGCCAGAGCCAGAAAAAGCTAGGGGTTGTGCCCTCAGACTGTGGGACAGTCACGTCCTGATGCTGTGGCCACTGCCACAAACCACTCTGGGCTGATGTCAGTCAGTGACCCGTAATCAGTCAAGGCTGACACGGAGATGCCTGGCATACCTCAGGACAGGGAGCATGACCAGCCTGTCAGCAACTGTCCCCAAACCACTGAGTGATCTTTATGTCTCCTCCCTGCCTGAACCCTGACTGTCAGGGTGAATAGCACAAACCCAGCACTGAGTCTGGCCCTGCCAGCCTCTGGAGGAAAGACAGGAGATCGGGTGTGCACTGGGTCCGTCCCTCACCTGGCACAAAGCCCCTTCATCCTTCTCCTTCTCACCTGCCAGCTGCCAATTGCCAAACTCATGAAGGCATTTCAGGAAGTAATTAATGGCCACAAAGAACGCGTGTTCCTCTGAGGAACGAACAACACGTTGTTTCTCTTTATGATTCTAGAACGGTGAGAATCATAGCCACCTTCTGTCCCCCATTTCCCATGATGCCTTGACTTTCCTCTAGCTATGGGCCTGGGCCAGGCAGACGAGGCTCAGCCTCTCTTCTCAGGTGCGGCACCACGGTTCCACAACCTGTGCAGGTTTCTACATTCTCATCTCATTCTTATCGTGACCCTAGAAGCAAGTTCCTGCCAGTCCCCCTGCCCGTGGGGATGCCCACCACACAGAGGCTTAAAGATTCAGAAATCTGCCCAAGCTTCTGTGCTACATTGAAACTTGAGTCTTCCTGCTTGCGATGTGCAAGACACTGCTGAGTGAATGTGCCCTGGCTGGTCACGGCACATCAGTGGGTATGTTTCCACCTGATATGACCCTCCTGGCTTAACCCACAGACTTGGCAGGCCCAGAGGTCTTCCAGAGGCTACAGCCTCATCTCCTGGGATTTTTCTCTTTGCCCTCAGTTTCCCCACAAGCCAGGCCTAAGTTGTTCTACCTGCACACCCTGGGGAGCCAGAAGCTCCCGTACATGTGGCCTGATGTCTGAGGCCTTCTAGGAACATGTGGCCTTGGCAGACACGAGGCTCTGAGAAGCCAAGGGGCTACCACAGAGCTGGCTGTCACCACCAGAGCTCAGAAAGATACAGTCCAGGCTCAGCAGCAGGCAGGAGCCATAAGTTCCTCTAGGCTGAGTATCAAAGCCACCTGGCACTGGTCCTGGGAGGGGAAGGCAGGCTGTAGGGCCACCCAGCCAGCTCTCCTCCCTCAGGGACAGGAATCCTTTCAAGGCTGTCCTGCCAGGATCTCATTCTCATGTCTGTCTAAATAGCTCCAAAGTGGGAAACCCCGACTGCAGTCTTCAAAAAGAATAGAAGGGTGGAGGGTGGCGTTGAGAGAAAAGCCTCACATAACGGAAGTGTTTCCTTAGGGAAGCCTGGTCTCTGTTCCCAACACAGACCTGGGACCCAGGGCCTGCCTTCAAGGAAGGGTGAACTCACCATGCTTGTAATACCGTTGTCTGCCACTCAGAAACTTGTGAGAGAAACAAGGTGATAAACAAGGCTGACCCATGCATTGAGGGTTTGCAGAAGTGCAACTCCCCCTCAAGCCTAGCCATGATGGAAAAGTGGGAAATGCCATTGGGAGAGGCTGGGCACTCCTGTTCCCCTGGGTCCCAGAGCAGGGGCATCCATACTTCAGCCCCACTCCTGAGATAGACAGTTCTGGACAGGCACCCAAGCTGCGCTTTGTGTCTGAGACAGGACCCTCTGTCTTCAACTGCCTGTCACTTGGCAATCACCTCTTATGGAAGCATTCAGCTATAATGCTCAGGCCTGAGAGGGCCATCTTCTGGCTCCTGGCTGCACCAGTTGAGGTGAGTGTGTCCTGCCCTGGCCTCTGTTGTAGCCTGTGTTTGATCCTAGCTCCTGTCTCTTCACTGATTGCTCAGTGAGAACCTAGCAAGAGGTCTGCATCTCAAGTTTGGAACTCTATGCCTGGTTTTAGAGGAAGGACAAGATTGGGCAAAGTTCTGCACTGAGGAAAGATGGGGGAGGTGGATCGTGGTCACACCAGGTACCCTTGGGTGCTGATGCCGTGGGTTCAACAGCACAGGGGAGGGGTGGGCGGGAACTGGCCTAGGGTGGGACAGAGGGATGCATGAGCACTTGGGGGCACTGCTAGTCTCCCCTTCTTCCTCTCTATCTCATTGGAGGTGGAAAACCATGAGGAAAAGATGAGGAACCAAGGAGGAAGGAGGTGAGTAGCCTCCTCTGGGACCCTGCAGCTTGGCACCGGTCTGCAGGGCTCTCAGTGGCACAAGAATACCTGTGAATGGGTAGTCCAGATTCTAGGCCCTGCTGCCATAGACCCAGTAAGTGTTTCGCCTCACAAATTCCCCAGAAGAGAAGAACTTCCCTGTCTCCCTTGGGAAGAGGTATCAGTTTACTCTTGGCTCCGCTCCCAGAGGTGCTATGCACAAGCTCCTGAGGACACCAGGCAGAGCTGCAGAGGAACCTTGGAGGAACTGGCCAGACAGGACAGGGAGAAGTCTGGGGACAGTGAGGTAAGGTGTTTGGAAAGACAAGAGACCCAGGAATGAGTCACTAGACAGATGGCCCCATGGGACACAAGGCTCTTCCCGCAGCCACCCTACCTCCAGAGTGATCTTTCAGATCAGGCTGGGCCTTGATATCCGGGAAGAGAATTTGGTGGGGAACTCACTGGCAAAGGTTAGTGCTGTGTCAGGAGATGGGTCCTGGTTCAGAGTGGAAGTGGAGTTATGGATGGCTGTGAGCTCCCATGCGGGTGCTAGGACTGAAAGCCTGATCCTCCAGAAGAGCAACAAGTGCTCTGTACGGCCTGACACAGGCTGGAGTCATCAGAGGAAGGCACCTCAGTTGAGGAAGTGCCTCCATGAGATCCAGCTGTAAGGCATTTTCTCAAGTAGTGATCAGTGAGGCAGGGGTGGGGGAAGCACATGGTGGGTGGGGCCATCCCTAGGCTGGAAGTCCTGGGTTCTATAAGAAAGCAGGCTGAGCAAGGCAGGGGAAGCAAGCCAGCAGTAAGTAGCTTCCCTCTGTGGCCTCTGCATCAGTTTCTGCCTCCAGGTTCCTGCCCTGTTTGAGTTCCTGTCCTGACTTTCTTTAGTGGTGAACAGCAATGTGGAAGTGGAAGTTGAATAAATACCACCCCCCAAAAAAAACCCTTGCTTTTTGGTCCTGGTGTTTTGTCACAGCAGTAGAAACCCTGATTGAGACATGGTCTTAACTGCTGGACCATCATCTTTCCAGTCCCTTGTTAGTTTGTATGAACGCAGGGCCCTTTTCTGGCCTGGAGCGCCAGTGAGTCCCAGGAGCCTGACTCCACCTCCCTATGCTAGGATTACAAGCACAGGTCATCAGACCCGGCTTTTTCCATGGGTTCTGGGGGTTGAACTCAGGGCCTTATACTTGCAACCGCTTTAATGATCTAGCAATTTCCCCAGCCCAATATTTTTTTTTTAATTTTGGAATTTTTGTATGTAGACTCTGAGATATTTTGGAAATAGGAGCAAAGTCTAAACAGAAAATTAATTTGTCTCATATATATAGATATATCCTATGAATAGACTCGGTGTCTTTGGGTTCAGTAATTTTAGGGTACCTGCCTGATGACTGTGACCCACTCCAGAGGGCCAGATGTGGAATCTTGTGCTTGAAGCCTTACATGGGCACTTAAAACACTGTGGATTTTGGACTGTAGGTTTACAGCCTGTATGATGCTCCTATTTTGGAGGTGAGAAGACATGCCAGCAGAACACCAAACTGTGGGCTCCATCCCAAACACTACATAAAACCAGATGGTAGACCCCAAACTCAGGAAGTTGAGGTGAGAGCATCAGAGGTTCAAGGCCATCCTCAGTTACACAGGGAATTCTAGCACAGATGGGCCACTTGAGACTGTAACTCAAAAGAAAAACAAAACAAAACAAAAAAAAAACAAAACACCACCCCCCAAAACCCCAACCACCCTTTCCCTTTCGGCTAAGGTTAGGCACGCTCAGGATAGGGAACTCAGGCAGGCAGGAGACCAGAGCCTAGGTTTATCTAGGACCTTGTTTTCTTCAGCAAGTCCTTCTCCTCTCCCTCTCCTCCTCTCTCCCTCTTCCTTCTTTTCTGCTTCATAGTTCAGGCATGTCTTGAATTCACAGCAATCTTCCTGTCTCAGCCTCCTGAGAGCTGGGATTACAAGCTTGTACCACCATGCCTGGGCCAGTTGCATCTTTTTCAATCTTGGACTCTGTCTTTAGGTGGCAGAGCTGGTTGAGATTGGCCGAGTCTCCAATTCACAGGCAGCTATGAAGACAGAGGGCTGTCCACCTTCTAAGTTGGCTAGCTGGGGACAACTGATCATGTTTTGACCCCTTCTGAGTAAGTCTGCAGCCTGGAATTGCCTGTACAAAGCCTCAGCAAGGGGTGCTTTTATAGAAATTATCAGGCTTTGGATGAGATATCAGATCTGTGTACTTCCCACTTCTACATCTTCAGTACAGACTTGATGGCTTACTAATCTATCCAGAAGTCTCAAGAGAGTCAGTGACCTTGGCTCCCTCAGCTGCCTGTTCTACTCTCCTCTGGGGTCCCTCGAGCAGCTAATTGCGCATTGGCAAGTCTAAGGCACTATCTTCTGGTGACCTTCTGGTGACTGTATGGCATTGGTGTCACAGTTCAGTGTTTCAGTGTCACTGAAAGTTCATAGGAATTTTCTACACCCTTCTAGATGGAAGAGACCCTTAGGGACAGGGAGGTGGAAAGACAGCAGAAGGGCTGGGCACAATAGCTTCTGCCCCTTCTGAGTTCTGACTCATGTGTGCCTTGACTTTGCCACAGACCTGTGTTTGTGCCCAGGAGACTTTGACACACTCTAAGCTCGCTAAGCCTCGAAATCCCTCTGTCAAACAAGAATAGAATCTCCTCACGGGACTATGGTAAAGGTGAAGTGGGTGTGTCACTTCCTTACAGCACAGGGAGCCTACTGACCTGCTTTGCCTCTTCACTCCCCAGAACTCCCCAGGATTCAGAGGAGGAGCAACAGTCACCCACCCAGCTCTCCCTCAGGATGTCCAGAAAGGACTTGAACAAGGGACTACTTGAGAGCCAGGGTCACTTGGCTAAAGCCCAAGGGTGTTAGGGCACCAACCTTGCTTTTGAGGATTTAAAAGGTCACAGTCTACTTATATTAATGAGTCAAATATTGAGCAAACAACTACATAATAACAAGAGGAAGAGGGTCAGATTGGGAGGGAAAGAGAAAGATAAAGAAAGGTAGGAGGAAAGGATGTGGGTGGAAATGGCACAGTAGTCAAGAGCAGGTACTGTCTTCGGAGGCACTGAGTTTGGTTCCCATCACCCATCAGGTGGCTCACAATCTCCTGTAAGCCCAGCTCCAGGGGAACCAATGGTACCTGGGCACCTGCACTCAGGTTTACACACACACATAATTAAAAATGTAAGTCTTCAAAAAGAGAAAGAAAGAAGGAAGGAAGGAAGGAAGAAAGGAAGGAAGGAAGGAAACCTGAGATCTGTGAGCTCCCCTCTAAACATCCGAGACACATGGGGCAGCGGCAGTGTCCCCACTATCACACTGCCTATGGTACCAGCTGCTGGAGTCACTGAGACCATCTCAAAACCAGCTCTAGCCCCACCTTCCACCAAGGCCTGCTCTCCAAGTCACAAGGTCAAAATTAAACTCATGTCCTCCTCCGCCTCCTCCTGTTCTAGGCTGGAAGGAAGACCAGGTCGGTCCCTCCCTCTACTTTGCAATCCAGCCCCAGACCTCCAACACAATTAGCCCCCACACAGACACTTCATCTATCCCTGCATCCCTGGGCTCCCCAGTCCAGGCCTCAGCACCTCTCCAGGCAGCACAGCAGTTGCCAAACCGGTTCTTCTGACAAGGCCTTCCCGCCTTTGCTCTGGATGCTGCTACTTGAGAGAGGACAGAGGAGGCCACACTCCAGACCAACTCCTTCCCCAACTCACAGCTGGAGTCCTGAGCCAGATTTAATATACACAGCCTGAAAAGCCAGGCGTGGTGGCACATGACTGGAGGCTGAAGGAGGATCATCCTCCTTCAAGGTAATCCTCGGTTACTACTTGTGAGTTTAAGGCTAGTCTCTCTCCAACAAACAGCAAAGCTTCACCCTCCCCTCCCCACCCCCCACAGTCACCAGGCCCCATTGGTACTGCACCCAAACACCTCTGCCTCCTCTGTTTAGCTCCCACTCCCTATCCTAGTGGCCGCCATGCGTGGGGGGCCTTGCAACTCTGACCTCCATGGAGCTGTGGAAGCCTCTTTTCCTTCGCTGTAAAAGGCCACAGATTCTGTCTCCTGGACAAAGTCATTGTGACACAAGAATTAAGGGATTTTCCAGAAACCTGTAGGGCACTGAGTGAGAGTTTCTTCCCTTTTATTTTAGAGACAGGGTGGGTTTTAATAATTAATGTAGCCCAGACCAACCTTCAACTTACTATGTACCAAGGAAGACCTTGCATTCCTGATACTCCTGTCTCCATCTCCCTGGTGCTGGGATCTCAGGCTTGGCCCACCACACTTGACTGCTCTTATTGATGGTGCTTAGGTGGATTGCTAATCACCTGGATCACAGCTGATACAAGCTTCAGAACAGCACGTTGTGCCCTGAACTATACGTGACTTGTATATGTGCACGGACAGTAACACTGTCATTAACGTGCTGCTCTCTCATGTTGGTTCACCTCCCCCCCTGTGGAAATCACATCTACCTCTCAAAGTCCAGCTCACCAGTGGCAAACAATCATGTCTTTTTCAGTTCACTCCTCCTATTCCTCCTTGTGGCTTTGAGATTGTCCCACTTATCCATCTGTCCCAGTGGTGTGGTGTTCCCTGTATCCACTATCCCCATACTTGGCCTAATGTCTGGTGCCCACTTTGGTTAGACTGAGTTTCTCTAAGCAGTCTGTCTCCCTATTGGGAAGGAAGCTGGAGGTGATGGGGATCCAGAGAACTGCCCTTCCCCAGAATTCTCTGCTTAGACCCCTTTCTTCTTACATTTCTAGATTTTCTTTCTTATTCAAATTTCAGGGGAAATGGAGCACGCTTAGATTCTGACCATTTATTCATTCAAGTGGTGACTGAGTGTCTATTACTGTGGCCCTTTAGGTGCTGGAGAGATGGGGGACAAAGAGTTCCATTACTCACAGCCCACAGTCCCTTTCCTGCAAGAAGCCACCCTTCCAGTTTTTAAAAGCCATCACAGTGAACACTAGAAATGGTTTCTGAAGAAAGAGCTCAAGGGGGAGTAAGGTGATCGATTGGCCTGCCTCAGTGGAGCTGTGCCTGTCAGCTCTTCCCACCATGTCCCGTCTGTCTGTCTGTGCCTGTCGAATGACTAGGCTGACCAGCGACAGATAAAACCTATGGTTGGGTTGACATTCAAATGAATGCATCTGCTACTCAATGGTGTTAGACTGTCTCATAGAAAGTCATGATGCAGAGGTTCTCCTCTCTCCCCGGGGACCCCCTATCTTCCCAGGGAAGTTTCTCAGCTCACTTGGATGACTTTAAGGAGTCCTGAGCATATCCCATAGAGGCCAGGGTGACCAGTGTGTGCCCAGGCTCTTTAAGCAAAAGAGAGACCCCCCACAGAGGGGAGCCGCATTGAAGCATCAGTGGAGTTTCCTGCCAGGTCCACGAGGCTCTCACTCTTCCTGTTCTTTCTTCCCAATGGCACCCAGCTGGTCCAGGGTGCCTAAACATGCTTGCTCAGTTGCTCCCCATGTTATCATCCCATCCAGTTTTCCAAGCCCAGCTCAATGCCTGCTTCTTACCACATGCCTGTTACTAGGTCCTTTGACTTCCCCGAGCTACCGGCTGCTCATGACCAGGACCAGTAATGGATCCCACTTGGATCATAGACATGGACCATCTAGGGTTCCCAGTTTCTCTCTCCCAGTTTCTCATAGCCCGGACCTCATAGCCTCAGATTTATAAAAGCTACTTAGTAATTTTCTTTCCCTGTGTCAAAGGTCAAGCGTGAATGTTTGCAGAGTACTTTGTGATGTTTCGAGTTTAGGTCCTAATTAATAAATGCCTAAAAGTGACATCATAGACATGAGGTCGGCAGAGAGTGGACCCAATTGCAAGAGGAGGTGGTGCATCCTGCCGTGCTGGAAAGTGGCCAAGGTAAATAAACAGTGAGAATCTGCTAACAAGAAAGCCGAAGAGGTGCTTGCAGGAGACCCATCCTATCCCACCGAGACACTTCCATTCCTAAGGCCACATGTGTGAGCCGAGACATACTGCACTGCCACAAAGACCCTCTCCTTGTTCTGACCCCTTACCCACTCGTGAGCACAACTTACTATGCTGCTCACTGGTGCTGGTTGAGGAGCACACACACCTGACAACACAGCTCTGGCTTGATCGGTTACTTGCCAGGATTCAGAGCTGTGTGTGTGTCCTGGGGCAAGGAAGGCCCTTGGCAAGGCCTATCTGCAAGATCTGTGCCATGCCCTTCTCTGCCAGGAGGGAGCCCATCTCTGGATCTGGGATGGGTCCTGAGTCAAGCTTCCTCTTCCTCAGGGGTTCCTCCATCCACCCCCATCTGAGTTCCTGGAACGGTGAGGTAGCAGGACTGGCTGGAGTCCCCAAATGTTGAGTCACCAACAGACTCTACCAGGGCCTAATGGCAAAGATACTGTGCCACGCCGAGCGCTCTGAAAGCCCATGCCAGCTGACTGCCATTGAGTCAGACCTCAAGGTGTCTCTGGAAAGGGTCCTAGAAGGATGAGAAACAGCCTGGGGGAGTGGGCAGACACAGGGTTGGGGCTCAAGTGGTCAAGGTTATAACACCAACTATGGGGCCCAAGGCCTTGGAGCCTGAAACAGGCAGATAATGGGGCAGCATAGAAAGACAGGGAAAGGAGCCCTTTACTCCAGTGTCAAAAGCCCCTCGCCAGGCAAGAAGCAAGCATTCTAGCGCAGCGCACATCTTCTGGGAAGGTTTAAAACATCAGCAAGCAGGACACTGAGCTTATGGCCTGAACATGTATGACTTTGGGCAGGGCTGTTCTACTCTTCCATTTTCTGGGAATCTCTAACTAGTCTATTTGTTTACAGTGGCGATAGCCTACCTTCCCGCAGCCCTGTGATCTAGACTTTTCCTGGCGATAGCCTACCTTCCCGTAGCTCTATGATCTAGACTTTTCCTTTATCAAGTGTGATCTTGTCCTCAGCAACCATGTGTGACCTCATTCTGGTTCCTTAGCCATCCTTTGATGATAACAACTTCAAAAACACCCAAATCCTGCATATAACTATTATAAAAACTATGAAAGAGACTCTCTCAGAGAAGCCCACTCCTCCACGCTCAGATGTATCTTTTTGTGAGCTTCCTAAAATTCTATATTTGAAAGTAACTTAAAACCTCAGTTCTGTTTCATCCTGGCTCACCCTGAAAATCTTTACTGTGTCAAAGCCAAGGATCTGGCTTCACCTGAATGGAAAAACAAAGGGACCCTCTTGGGTTGCTAAGAGTGGAATTGTTCTGTGTCCCTGCTGCTACAGACAGAGTACACTTGCTGCCAGCAAATGCGGAAGCTATTTCCAGTCTTCGAGGTCCAACATGAATGGGATCTGTGTGGTCCATTGGGACATCTCAGAGTCCCTGGCCTGTGGTGGTTCAAATCATCCTTTGAGCCTGACGCCACTCAACGTAATTAGCCCGATGACAGCTTTGAGCTAGCCAGGCATATTTTCCTTTCGGTGGCTAGCCCCATGTATAGCTATCCCACCTGGCCAGGGGCTTCAAAGTTCTCAAGGATGTGGAAACCATCCTTGAACTTTGCTCCATTTCCCAAGTAAGCAACAAACACATTTCTTTTTTTTTCTTTTTTTTTTTAAGATTTATTTATTTATTATGTGTACAGCATTCCTTCCATGTGTGCCTGCATGCCAAAAGGGGGTGCTAGGTCTCATTGTAGATGGCTGTGAGCCACCATGTGGTTGCTGGGAATTGAACTCAGGACCTCTGGAAGAGCAGTCAGTGCTCTTAACCTCTGAGCCATCTCTCCAGCCCCAACAAACACATTTCTCACCACCGTTGTCTGAGACTCAGAACACCCTGGCACCACCCTGCGGAAGTTTTCGGGCCAATACAGATGCAAGTATAACTTGGCAGGATTAAGATCAATGTAGTATTAGCCTGGGTATGAAGGCAGCTGGGAGGAAGGGACGATGCGTTAAGTGGCTGATTAGGAAGCATGGTCACAGAGAAGAAGAAGCAGTCCCTAGAAGGTCACCAGCTTGTGGGGGGCGCCCTGAAGCTCTGTTGGTTGCACTTTACACTGCAGACTGGCAGGGTCCCAGAAGTGAGGAGCAGGAATGACCCAGAAGAGAAAGGAAAGGACAGGAGAGCAAAGCTCACGCTGGAAGGAAGAGGGGGTTGGGAGTATATCTGGCTTACTGCCTTTTGCTAGAAGACTCAACAACCTTTCCAGCCCTTTCCAGCCAGGGCTTCTTCCACTGGCAATACAGCCCTCTAGGGTCCTCTGAACCTCATAGGGGGCGGGTTTCATCACTGTGGCAATGACAAGGGCCACTCTTGGAATTTAGTGGGTGGGCCAAGTGTACCAAATTTCTGTAGTGCATAGGACTTTGTTCCTCTTAGGATGCGATTGGTCCTTCTAGACATTCTCAACCCCAAAGGGGAGGACGCCTTCACTTCTGGTCAGTCAGCTCCGTGCCGTGCCTGAGCAGAACGAGCCAGCACGTAGTAGAAAGGAGCTAGGGACAGTCACGCGAGTTAATGAGTACCTCATCAGAGCCTGGCAAGTGGTCTCCCAGGGGTTGGACTGGGACTATGGGGCTCCCGCCCTGGAGGGTGTGGGGTGCCCCTGCTCTTCCCAGAACTGACCCCATCCCATGCCCATCTGTCTGCGCCTGTCTGTCTCACCTTTTTTTCATGAACCCAAAGCGTCTGGGTTTAAGGACACCAAGCCTGCCCGTGTAGTATTGAGGCTGATTAACCACAAACAAAGGCCATTCCAGAGGCAATGGGATTCTCAAGGCACATAACATTCTGCTCTCCTAGTCCACAGCCCAGCCTCGGGACCCTGGTGTATTGTCCTCCGGGCACTTGGGTTGTCATGGCCACATGTGGCAACGCCGTTTGGTACCTTACATGCTCTGACTCATGCTCCCCAAGTCTCATTGTGGACCCTGGAGACACTGGTAAGGAATTGGGCACACTGCCCACTCAGTTTGGGGACAGACGATGTCATGTGCCCTTTGTTAACGGCAGTTTAGAACACTGCAAAGGAAACCAGAGTCACAGTTGGAATCCTTCAGGTTTATGGAAGACACCATGGAGGGTGAGGCAGGAACTCCCTGCCAGCCCCCCTCCTTCAGCTTCTGTTGGGAAAGAACAGGGAGAGAAGAAGGAATAGGAATATAAGATGTTTGCTGAGGAAGATTCAAATCTCATGACGACAGGAAGTTCATGGGGAAAAGGAGGGAAGGAGATAGGATTCCATGTTGAAGCCCAGAGGAGCATGCACAGGCCAAGGGTCTTGGATCACCCCTGTTCGGAGCGCTCTCAAGTATAGCCTAACAGCCAGACCCATCCCAGCGAAGCTGAGGAGATGAGACCACTCCAGATGACAGCCTGGGCACCTGAGTCCTGCTATGGGACCAAGTCATAGAGTTGAAAATGAGCCTTCAGCAGAGTGTCTGAGAAGCTGTCCATTAATTGCTGGACTTAGACACCACTGCAATGTCCCTCACAGGTGAGTGGTAAATGGTGGTTTGGTCACAGAGCAGGGTATTATATAGCAATGAAAACAAACAGGTCATGACACTACCAAGAGACAGGAGTCTGAATACCCTCAGGTTCCAGAAGTAAAAGAAGCTGGGCTGGAAATGGCTGGGAATCCCTACGTGAACCAAGAAAGACGAGTATAGAGGTCTGAAAAGAGCCATGGTGGCTAAGAAGTCAGGAAGGGGAACAGGAGGCAGGGGACTTGTGACGCCTCGAACCCACACTGAATGGTGCTTCAGCGGCAGACTGCAATCATCATTATAAATCTTTCCAAGCTCGTGTAACATACAATAGCACATGTGAATCTTAATGGCAACTAGGGACTTGTAACTTATATTTAATTGTAGCTAAATTGGCAGTGGAGAGGTGGCTTAGTGCATACTGATCCTATGGAGGACCCGGGTTTGTTTCTTAGCACCCCAGCAGGTAGCTCACAACTGTTTGTAATTCCTTTTCCCGGGGAACCAATGCCCTTTTCTGGTCTCTGAGGACACCGTGTCCACATGTACATGTGCATGCATACACACAAACACACACACAATTAAAAATAAAATAGATCCTTAAAGAAGTTTTAGCTAGACACTACTAACATAGTTATAATGTGTCAGCATTGGCGTGTCAACAGCCACACACACCAGACAATGAAAGGAGCAGGAGACACAAGCAAGCATATGGGAGACCTGGATTCTTGCTCCATGTTTCTTTAAACCTGAAACTCCTCTAAACAATAGCCTATTAATTTATAAACCAGACCAAGCAGAAACATCCATTGGTAATGACAGTATGATGGGGGAGTCCCCTCCCTTCTAATTGTTTAGTCGCTCATATTCAGGCAAAATGCCCCCCTTTCCAGAAGGCTGTAGGCTAAAGAGCTGGGTGGGCTTTTCCAAACATGCAGAGCCTCTACTGTGCTTCAGGGGGAGGTCCAAAAGCATCTTGGACCCTTGGATCCCTGACTGTGAAGGCGGAGACAGGCCAGCCTGTCTATGCCTAGATTCTACCTGGCATCCAACAGTGAACAGTGAGCAAGGCTCGGCCACCTGCTGTCAGTCCTGGGCCACTCTGGAGGCTGTGTTCAGCAAGCTGCTGCTATAGGGGATCCTGGAAACAAGCAATGGTAGCTTCAGCTGGTGACTCAGTTCCCTTGTCAGGACCACCCATCCTCATACCACGCTTAATCACAGAACATGTTAGCAAAGGGGGAGCAGAGGAAAGCTCCAATCCCTGGGGACAGAGGGTGCAGAAAAGGCATCGGGAGAATAGGGCAGATGTGTGTGCAAGGAGCCTTCCAGAGTGGAGGCTGATGGGCACAGACAGGGAGACTAGAAGCCTTAGATACACCAAGGGAATTCAGCATCCAGGTCTAGGGTCACAGACCTTGCTCCTGGGGCCTCTCATACACATTCCTTCTCAGGGCCTGGTCAGCACTTTTATATCTGTTGTCATCGCGACGTGACAAAGAATAGTGGCTAGTCAACCTCTTGGTCTTCCCACTACATGTGAGAAGGACTCCTGAGTGGGCACCTTACACAGCCTTCGTCATTATATGAACTATAGCCACGGAAACTTCTGCCTCATGCTCTGCCCTGTGAGATCCCCAGGGACAACCAGGCCAGGTTCCCTTTGGAAGATGATGCCAACCCAAAGCCTTTTTGGAGGCTCACTCTGAATATTTTCCTGCTTGGTGGTGACCTTATCACCACCATTGGCTGGTACCTGAGACTCAGAGGGAAGGACACAGCAAACAGGCCCAGGGCTAACCTGAGGCCCGAGTTCAGTCAGCAGCAAACACACAGACTCAGAGATGATGCTCTGCCCTGAGTGTCCCTGTGCTAAAGACACTGGCTTTGAAGCAGCCTCGGGACTGTGGGTACCAGTGCAGCCTCCAGTTCCTTTTATACCTTGTGAAATATGCATGTGGAGAGAAACAGACAGAGAGCTGTCCCTACTGATGAAGTGCTAATGTCCTTAAGGGAAAGGAGTCCTTCCCTCTAGAGACGGTAGAGTCCGGAGTTCCTTCTGGTAGGAGGCCATCAGAACACTCCTGCTGATATCTCAGGAAGACCTGAGATTTTATCAATCCAGTCTTGGTACCCAGCATTCTTGCCCTTTTCTGCTTCTGACTTTGATGACAGCAAATACCTGAGAGCATTATGAAGGTGAGAGGTGAGGCCACGCCCTTAAAGGCTCTGTGCCCTGTTGGGATACTAGTCCTGTATACTCGGGAGTACCTCTAAATGGCTCAAGTATTAATTTAGAAACCACTTTTTAAAGTATCCAAGTACTTATCAAAAAATAGTAACAAGGCAGGTGTCATAGTATGTTTTTGTCAACTTGTCACAAACCTCCACATGTCTGGTAAGAGGTAATCTCAACTGAAGAATTGCCTCCATCAGACTGGCCTGTAGGAATGTCTGGGGTGAATTTTCTTGATTGCTGATTGGTGTGGGAGGGCCCAGCTCACTGTGGGCTGTGTCATCCCTGGGCAGGTGGGCCTGGGCTATAGAAGAAGGTATTTGAGCAGTCTTTGAGGAGCAAGCCAATAAGAAGATTTCCTTTGTCAGCTCTGATTGTTTCTGACTTGAGTTCCTGCCTTGACTTCTCTCAGTGATAGATTGTGATTGGGAAGTGTAGGTCAAATAAACCCCTTCCTCCTCAAATTTTGGTCAGTGTTTAATCATAGCAACAGAGAAATAAGGAAAAGATGAAAAATAAGAAGAATAAATAACAATGCCTTCAGTACTAGGAAATCCATCTTTTTCTCATGCTAGTAAAAATGGACCATCATCTTGAGCAGTAATATAAATAGGTTGCATGCTTAGAGCCACTTCTATGCTGGATCCCCAGCAGACATTACTAATCAATCATAGAATTACTTATCACTGAATTCAACTACAACTCCCAGAGTCATCTAAACAGTTGCTTCCAAGAGACTATTTCCAAGGTGTGCTAAGACGAAACAAAAAAAAAAAAAAAACAAACAACAAACAAAACAAAAATACCCCCATCTGCTGCTATGCTAGTGGTATGGGGGTCAGAGATGGCAGGGGTGGGGAAACACAGGGAGTTGTTGGGCCAAATATCGATAGTGATTCATGCTGACTCCCTGATCTTCCCAAAACAAAGAATTTTATAGGAACAAAGCTTTAGAGATCTCTGAAAATAGCTCCTTGGGTGACAATCAGCAAAGATGAAGCAGCACCTGAACCATTTATGCACAAGACGGAAGCAGAGAAAGTAGACTCTGAGTGAGTGAGCAGAACCACCACTCTGTGCTTTGAAATGATCTTCTTGAAGTCTAAGCATGGCTTTACACAGTAAACGAAGATAGCTTCAAGGCCAAGGGGAAGGCCACTTGTCCACTTCTGGTCTACTCTCAGCTGAGGCAGAGGTCATCATGGCTCCAGGAAGCATCCTTAACTAGGCCAGCCCCAGTCCCTGGCGTTGGGGATGATTGACAACCCCAGGGAAGAGGACCAGACTGGTCAGGATGGGGTAAACTGCCAGTTATACACCAGGCCCACTCCCAAGCACACACTGTGCCTTCCTTGTGTAAGGAAGTACACACAAGGCAAGGCTTGCATCACATCACATTCGAGGGATAAGAAATGAACCCCCACGTGACTGCAATCTAGTTCTCAAGGCTGAGGGCTCAGATAAAAGGTCTGTCCTTGGACATCCCGTCTCTATCCTTGGCCTGCTCACGGTGTCTGACTGCAGGCTGCTCTCTAACCTTGGGCATTCCCCACAGAGGACAGGAGCCAGCAGGAAAGTTGTGTTCTTGATTTTTCGAACAGCATAGCTCTGAAGCCAGGTGGCTTTCCTTCCTATTGAAAAGCGAGGCTTATTTCCCCAGGCCTTTTCTCCTTTGTACTCAGCAGCCCCGTGCTATTTGGACTCAAAAGTCCCAGCTGAAATGATGAAAGGCTTCAACTAACGGGAATGGTTCTATTCCAAACAGTCAAATCTCCCTCCAGGAAGATGTATCAGTTGGGTCAGAAACAAGTGACGGGGAGTGGGTCACAGAGAAATGCATAGACCCAAATGAAGAGCATGGATGTTGGCAGGGTCATGGGGCAAACCCGCTGAGATGGAGATCCCTGCTCTGGCAGAGTGGAATCTTAGAAGGATGTGTGCTCAGGCTAGACCAGCAGAGTGGGCTCTGTCCACAGTCACCAGCAAGACAACTTCTTCTTCTTACCTCTGCAGTAGACATGGCCCTACCTTAACTAAGTGTATAACTTAAAGAGAGATGGTTCTGGAAAATGATGCTCTGATAAGGCCATTTAAGGCCATACTATACAGAACTTTTCTTGGATGAGATGGAAGTTCTTACTATGTAGCCCAGATTAGCCTTAAACTGATAATGGTCCTTTCTCAGCCTTCCCAGCGCTAGGATGAGAGGCACGTACGGTACTAGAATCTTAAAGATTGATTTACTTATTTAATGTGTGTACCAGCTGGTTTTGTGTCAACCTGACACAAGAGTCATCAGAGAGAAAGGAGGCTCAGTTGAGGAAATGCATCCATGAGATCCAGCTATAAGGCATTTTCTCAATGAGTGATCAATGGGGGAGGGCCCAGCCCATGGTGGGTGATGCCATCCCTGGGCTGATGGTCCTGGGTTCTATAAGGCAGGCTGAGCAAGCCTTGGGAAGTAAGCCAGTAAGCAGCTTCCCTCCATGGCCTCTGCATCAGCTGCCTCCAGGTTCCTGCCCTGTGTGAGTTCTTGTCCTGACTTCCTCCAGTGATGAACAGTGATATAGAAGTATAAGCCAAATAAACCCTTTTCTCTCCAACTTGCTTTTTGGTTGTGGTGTTTCGTTGAAGCAATAGAAACCCTGAGACAATGTGCAGGTGTGACATTCATTACTGGTAGGTTCTAATACTTTTCTATGGTTAAGTCTCCAGAAATGGATTACTAGGTCCAAAGACCAATACTTTGAGAAAAATGATTTATTTTATTATTTTTAAATTGTGTGTGCGTGTGCGCATTTGTGTGTGTGTGTGTGTGTGTGTGTGTGTGTGTATGTTCATGCGAGTGCACTGTCTGTGGAAGCCAGAAGAGGGTTTCAGATCCCCCTGGAACTGGAGTTAAGGCCATTATAAGCTACCCGATGTGGGTGCCTAGAAATCTTAACATCGGCATGGACTCTTAACTGCTGAGCCAGCTCTCCTGTCCCAAGATTCAGATTTTTAAAACCTTTTAATTTTTTCAGACACTTGCTTATTGTGAAGGGGTCCATCCCACCAGTATAATCAATGTGCCAATGTGTACTTAAAAGAAAAAAAAAAAAAACAAAGAAAAAACCAAAACCCTAACCACTCTTGAGAAACATTTGTAGAATTCCTTCACAGGGCCCTAACCTGAATCAGATGCTGTGGCGTCTGTCTATTCTGATACACAAAGCCTGTCAAAAAAGGAAAAAGAAAAAAAAACTCCACCAGCTGGACCAGGCTCCCGTGTAGGCGTGGGCAGCAAATGTTCCCTTGTTCTCATCTGCTGCTCAAGGCGTCAGCAGTGCCTGTGCTTTCGCAGGGCGCGCGGCATCCTGGGGGGCTGGGGGTGCAGAGTTTGAAAGGACTGGCGGCCATTAGCACACCTGCTAGTCCAGGTTCTATCTCTAGCTGGGCTGTGAAGCACCGCAGGTGTTCACCTGAAGGTGTTAAAGCTGCTT
The DNA here is from genome assembly GCA_004026605.1 of Ondatra zibethicus. Taxonomy (NCBI): domain Eukaryota; kingdom Metazoa; phylum Chordata; class Mammalia; order Rodentia; family Cricetidae; genus Ondatra; species Ondatra zibethicus. The sequence goes on from PVIU01008415.1 coordinate 35,647, forward strand.
GGAGGGGGGCTTCCACTATGATTTGAGGAAGCACTGACTAAAGTTGTAGGGGTTGGGGGAGGAGGGGGGAGGTCAGGCCTGCAGCACAAGGCCTGCACGTCACGCCCTGCAAATTTTGTTGCCATTCATGGGGGGCAGATTGTACAAACCAGTGGAAGAGAACACCCTTTCAGACAAGCACCTTTTTAAAAATTCAGGGTAAAACTGCAAACAGGATCTCACTAACAATTTGACTCTAAGATCCTGGGCACAATACACACTTCAAATGGCACCTCAGGTGAGCATGTGCCATCTGAACCTGAACTCCTGACAGAAGGAAAAGCTTCTGGTGTGCTTATTTATAATATTCTGTGGTCTATAGTTATCCTTCTCAGCTAGCATGGTGACCTGCAGAGAGGTTGGTCTGACTGGGTGCAAATGTGGGAATGGCAGCCTGAGAGAAAGCCCGACAACACTGACCAAGGTCAGCCAAACAATGGCCCCTCACACATCACCTGGGGCTTGACCACCACAGCCCTCAATGACAGTCCCCAGCCCCACAGCCTACAGTGCCCAGCACGTCAGCCTCCACAGCCTTCAACACCCAGTAGCTCAGCCTCCGTAGCCTTCAGTGCCCAGTGCCTCAGCCTCCACAGCCTACAGTGCCCAGCACCTCAGCCTCCACAGCCTTCAGTGCCCAGCACCTCAGCCTCCACAGCCTTCAACACCCAGTAGCTCAGCCTCCACAGCCTACAGTGCCCAGCACCTCAGCCTCCACAGCCTACAGTGCCCAGCACCTCAGCCTCCACAGCCTACAGTGCCCAGCGCCTCAGCCTGCATGGCCTCGGTGACTTGATGCAGAGAATTGGAAATAGGTTAGGGGGCAGAACATCAGACAAGGGTTCTTGGTCCAAATCCTGGTTCTGCTGGTTGCAGGAGTTTGAGCAAGTCATTTAATATTTTTGTGCCTCAGTCCCCTCATCTATGAAACTGGGGGTCCCACCATGTCTCACAGTACTGCTAGGTGGGGTCAGAGTGTTCTGTATGACAGCTAAGTCAATTTGGGGACTTCAGAGGGCAAGTGTTGTCTCTTTAGTACTCTTGTGACACTCGTCTGAGCCCAAGGTCCACTCTATACCTTATGCTCATTTGTAAAAGCCCCCGTGTCCACTTATGTCACTTTCTGCAAGACATTTCATGGCTGGGGGCCAGGGCTAGGTCATGGTTCCCTTTGCAACATCACCAAGTCCAGCTCAACACAGTTATATGCCAACTGCAATGATAACCCGTGAGATAAGCTGAAGAGATGCCTCCCTTGCATCATTGCTGACTGTCTGTGTGTTCCTTGTTACCCCACTGGCTCTGTAATATACCATGGATGAAATAGCTCTGTTGGGTAAATTAAGCACCCAGTAGTACATTAGAATTGGGCCATGACAGTCACCAGGGCTGCTCGACCTGGGGTGGGAGCTGTGCGAGCCCATTGCTTCCCTTTAATCTGAAGTCCAGAAAAGACAATTTAGTTGAAAGGGCTGTTTTGTTTATTTTCCCTGGTTGCACACTATGGGAAAGAGGCCGTTCCCAGGAAGCCACGCTCACATTACATAACCAGTTGATGCTGTTTTCCTAAGGGTGCGTCTCTTGGCTTTCAAGTGGTTCACTGGTGCAGAACTGGTCCGTTATCCCTCTACCTTAACCTGAATAGAGCCTTAGTCCAGGAAGTCGGAATCAAACCTTTTGTTCTTTTTTTCTTTCTCCACAATAAACATAAAAATATAATAGATGAGGGAACTCGACTCACTGGAATTCCCAGCCTCTCAGTCATCTGAAGGATAAAGTCACACAAATCCCTAATATTGCTGTGCAGAATCTGTGTAGCAAAATTTCATAGACTGAAAGGGGACACAGAAGTTACCGTGGCTGCTGGACACTTCAAAAATCTAGACCAGAAACCAACAAAGACAGTGTTTATCTAAAAACCATCCTCGGTCAGGTTGGAGATGCAGCTCTGTTGATAGAGGGCTTGCCTAACACGGATGTACTCTTGGTTGTGTTCCCAGTTCTGAATAAGCCTGCTGTGGCGGTGCTTGCTGTAATCTCAGCATTTGAGAGGGAGGTGGAGGCAGGAGGATCAGAAGTTCAAGCCCACACTCAGCTACATAACAAATTCAGTGCTAGCCTGGGCTACATGAGACTTTTTCTCAAAAAAAAAAAAAGTTACCATCCATCTTCTTTAGATGATACCATATACACAATATCTTCTCAAGCTCATGTGGAACATTCGCCAAGATGGACCACATTCTGAGACATTAAACACAACCAACAGAGAGGAATGGAAATCATAGTGTGTGCTTTAGATCACCAAGTGGAACTGGAAATCAACAACAGAAAGCAAGCTAGAGGCTGTGACCTTCCGGTTCTAGTCCCCAGGAGCAATCATATACTCTAGTCCCTACAAGGGTGGTGCATTATAGCCCCAATCTTCAGAATTGTGGGACAGAACAAACACTGCAGACAGACCCACATCTCCTATGAATGAATTGGCAAGGTGGAATTTGAAACCAATAAATGCAGAAGAAATTATCCAGCAACCAAAGAACAGCTGAGACAGTATTTGACAAAAACGAAAAAAAATTAGACTTTGACCTCAAATCCAAGCACATTCTCCAAAAGAACCAAGATTCAGACCTGTAAACGAACATCATAAAAGTCCAAGAGAAAATGACACACGAAAGAACCATAGAAAACCCCTTTTCCCCTTAGCCCTAGGCTTCGCCAAAGCAAAAGCACCCAGAAATTATGAGCTGATTCCAAGCCTCCATAAAACAAAGCAAAAATAAAGCCACATATTCATAAATCTAAAGACAACACACAAGTCTAAAAGGCAAAATAGCAAAAAACACTTAATGGGTGGTTTAGAAAACTGTTTACAAGTCAACAAGAAAATAACTAACCAACTCCACCATGGACACAAGAAAATCAACTCAACCATGCTAAAACCCAGTGACGTATGGGTGACAACAATATGGTAGCATTTCACGTTTGCAAACGATGGTACTCACCAAGACAAGTTTGCTGAGCGGCAACACTCGCACATAGGGATGGAAAAGTGGCTTTGTTCAGCTTCTCAGGAAGCCAGGTGGTCAAATCATACTAAGAGGAAAATGTGTGATGCTTGGGGGCTGGAGAGATGGCTGACCAGTTAGAAACCTTTTGCTGCTCTTATAGAGGACCTGAGTTGGGTTCCCAGTGCCCATCTTGGATGGCTCACAACTTAACTGCAAGAACTTTCAGGTCTGCATATTTAAAAGCTTCAAAAACAAAACAAAACAAAAAAACAACCCATGCCCATCAATAAGGGGCAGATAATTAAATGATGGATGTGGTAGAATACCTGTTAACCAATCAAATGGACATATAGAGGTATTTATACATCTGCATTAGTACTGTCCTTATGCCTTGTGAGTGACAGATTCTTAAAATAGAATCTCCCAGGAGCCATTTTTGATAGAAGATGAAATTACAAATGTCTATATTCATGTCCAGGAGAGGGGCATGCAGTGAAGAGCAGGAAACTGGGGGTCTCTGGAGAGCCATGTTGGGGTGTTTTTAGATTCCCTTGTTTGTGGATTCCTGTTTCTGTTTCCTTTTGGAAAAAGACTCAGCAGGACTTAATGAGGATGGCGGAGGAGAGGTCCTGGCCAGCCCACCTAGGAGGTGACAGCCACAGGGACATGAGTACCAGAGATCGGAAGTGGCCTACGCCATAGATAGCACCAGGGCTGCGTGTGTTTGAGGAGTTTCCTTTAGAGGGCATTGAAGTGGAGGTTGAGGCACAGAGAGTCCAAATCCAGAAGGAGTCTCCATCTGTATGACCTCACATCCCTGAAAAATACTCAGGCTCCAGGCCGGCTTTCATCCCAGTGTAGGGACCCATGACTCATCCCCTTAAACCTTAATTATAACACCCGAGTCTGCAATGTGCCAAAAAACATCTGTCATTGTTTAAATCTGCTGCATGGAGTAAGTACAGCTCACCACAGGCCTGAAGATGCCTTCCCTCAGCGCAAAACCAGTAGGTCAGAAACCAGCACTAGCAAGAAGGGTTCAAACCTAAGCTTCCAGTCAAGCTTGGTGGCAAGTCAGTGGACCAGTCCTGCTCCGCTACCAGTGCTATGGAGATGCAGGACTCAAGCTCTCTCTTTAAACTCAACCAAGTCCCCTAAGTCTGAATGTTCCCAGTCGGTTGCCAATGCCCAGCAGTGGGAAAGGAGCGATGTAGCTCTGCCAACCCCTCATTCATCAGTGATGGCAGGTCCTGTGTCACTGTGTTATGAGTTCCATTTAGCTGGTTAATCCTTGGGACCTCCTATAGGCACAGTAATGAGACATAAAATGCTTTAGTTTTGCACATGATGGCTAGTGGCTGGTGAAGACACAGTTATCCTCTTGGTGCCCAGACAACTGCTGATTTACCTCATTCAGACTTGGGTTAAAGGACCCAGAGAACCCAAACTGAAGATAGGCTCTTGCTTCAAGAACCTATTATTTGTGTCTGGAGGTACTGATCAGAAAAATAAAAAAAAATAAACAAACAAACAAGCAACAAGTCCACACCGCAGCCCTGGCTGTGTAATAGTGGCATCTAATAGACACAGCAGCATTTGGGGAGGATACCAAGCTTTTAAAAGCTTAAGGTGGGACTGAGAAGATGGCTTAGTTAGCAAAGTGGCTGCCTTGCAGTCATGAAGACTCAAGTTCAATCCAAAACACCCACTGAAAAACAGTCAGGCATGGTAATGCACTCTTATGATTCTAGTGATGGAGAGGTAAAGGCAGAAAGATCTTTGGAGTTTATTGGCTAGTCAGCCCAGTGTAATCAGTGAGCAACCAGGATAGCGAGAGAGACCTTGTCTCAAATTATAAGATAAGGGCTAGAGAGACAGCTCAGTAATTAAGAATATTCATTTTCTTCCAGAGGACTCAGATCACAGCACCAAAATGACAGCTCATAACCATCTATAAATTCAGTTCCAGGGGTATATGATGCCCCCTTCTGGCCCTGGCAGGTACTGCACACATATGATGCACATACATCCAGGTAGGTACACACTCATACATAAAAAATAAAAATAAAATCTTTAAAAGGTTAGATGGTACCTAAGAAATGATACCAAAGGTGACCTCTGATCTCCACATAGACACGTAGGCTTCTAGAAGCCTCTGGAAATTATCACATCAGACACTCCCCAAATCAGAAGCAGTGTCTGATAACAAATCCACTAAGTACTTTCTACAAACAAAATCATTTACCTGGACTTATGGGAACAGCATCAACTATGAAAATTTTTCTTGAATTTTATTTAATAATTTAAAAGATTTTTCTCCTCAATATCATCAAAAGAAACAAATTTTAAAATCTATTTTATTTGGGGGCCCTGGTGCTCACTTTTTTTTCTTACTCTGTTAAAGGGTAGCTTCTAAGGGAAACATTTAAAATAAAAAACTATTTGTAAATCTACCCTAAACTTTTAGAAACTTGAGCTGAATAGATTCTAAGCAAAAGTCATAATTATCACAACTGACTTAGGAAAAAATGTCTTCTTTACTGTTCTGTTGCTGTGGAGAGACACCATGACCAAGGCAACTCTTATCAAAGAAAGCATTTAATTGGGGGCTGGCTTACAATTTCAGAGGTTTAGTCCACTATCATGGTGGAGAGATGGTGAGACTCATGGTGTTGGAGCAGTAACTGAGAGCTGCTTCCTGTCCCATGGGGTGGCATGGTGGGAGGGGGAGAGAGAAGGAGAAGGAAGGAGGGAGGGAGGGAGGGGGAGAGAAGGGAGAGAGAGAGAGACTGACTAGGCCTGGCACGGGCTTTAGAAACTCCACCCCCCCACACACACTGACATACTTCCTCCAACAAGACTGCACCTTCTAATCCTTTCAAACAGCTCCACGCCCTGGTGACTAAGCATTCAAATATATGAACCTATGGAGGCCATTCCTATTCTAGCTCCCACCAATAGGAACCTGGAACTAATCACTAAAATGGCCCAGAGCCACACCTGCCATTCACTTCCCTCTTTCATGAGATTGTGACTTCTATATTATTTCAACCTTCAACATAAAATCATGGAATCGTTAAAACATTGTTTTATGAAGTTCACTTAAAGTTAGTGCCAAAACCTAAGAAAAGAAAGGGTGTTAAGGGTGCTGGCAGCTCACGACCTCCTGTAACTCCAGGGTCAGGGTGTCTGACTCCCTCTTCTGGTCTCTATGGGTACTGCATATATGGCACACACACACACACACACACACACACACACACACACACACACACACACACACAAATAAATCTTTAAAAAATGAAGCTATATGCACAGATGTTTTGCAGTGGATCAAACCTAGCAGTATTTGCAGAAAATAATGTCATACTGAAAGATTGCCTTAACATAATTGAGTCAAGTGTTCTAAAAACACTTGAGCTTCACCTCAAATTATCTCCTCTTGCTTTGGAAACCAAGGGAAAAAATACTGAATCTCAGTGAGTTATAAGGTGTATTTGATATGTACACATAAGCATACATGAAACAAAGAGCTAACCCCCACACTTAACTGTTAAACGCATGAATACTTTTAGTAAATCCATGGAAAATATACCCAAGAATATCTACTGCTTTTAAAAAAGACATTGCTTCTCAGGGTTGGAGAGATGGCTCAGTGGGCAAAGGTCCTTGCTACCAAGCCTGGAAAGCTGAGTTTGATTTGCAGAAGCCATGCAGCGGAGAGAACTGACTCCCACAAGCTGTCCTCTGGCCTCCACATGCACATCTGCCAGGTGAGCATAAATAGATCAATTAAATACATGTGTCTAAACATTTTAAATGTTCTTAAAATTCTAGTTGGCGCCATGTATTAAAAAGGAGATAGACACAACACCTAAGAATGCTGGAAGGCTTTGTTTAAGAACATACTATCCTCTCTTGAAAAACTAGAGGAATCAGCTGAAGGAATCTTAGAGTTGGCAAAGCACATTAAAACACAAATATGGAGGGACCGAAAGCCCTCATGTGTCAGAGTCGGCAGCAGGGAGATAGATGCCTCGTTGCTAACTCAGGGATGGGAAGATGGGGCCGGCCTTCCGCATGGCTGCCCAGTCAGAATCCACGCTGGGAAACAGAAAATGTTTGCAGTTAGGGCAAGAATGCACAGTTATGGAGTCAAACTGAAATTTCAGCTTGATGTGTGTGCTTGAAAGCACTTAGCAAATGGTTTAAATAATGATCTTTCAAGGTGGACTATGGTACGAAGGGTAAACCAAAATAACTGCTAAACTGTTCTTTAAAGGGTGGAATATGAAATCAGGTGTGGTGGTGGGCAGAGGTAATTCCAAACCCTTGGGAGGTGGAGGTTGGAGGATCAGGAGTTCAAGGTTATCTTTGGTTACATATTGAGTTTGAAGCTAACCTGGGCTACATGAGATCTTGTCTCAAAAACAAACAAACAAACAAACAAATAAATGAAAGGAAGATGAGCCACACTCTTACACCCTACTCCCTACCATAGAATAAGTTCTAGATCAAATATCTCAACCAAATGTATGACTTCACTACAGACCTGGAAGGGAAAAGTGAGAAAATACTTGCGTTATCTTAGAATTCAGGAAGATTTTTTTTCTAAATATTTAACCCAAGCATCACAGGGAAAGCCAAGACTATAGATTCACAAAGATGCCCTAATCAGCACAGTAAGGGATAAACGATGGACAAGAACGCTCTGACACGTGGCTGGTAAAGGCTGTGGAGAGACATGCTTTCTCCTAGGGCCCCACAGAAAGAGTGATGGATCAATTCAAAGACACTTTAAAAATGTTAAGATGTGGATACTGAGACAGCAAATGGCCAGTGTATGAATGCATGAACTTACCCTACTAAATGGCCGGTGTGTGAATGCATGAACTTACCCTACTAAAGGGCAAGGCTGAGAATTTGGCTGAGATTTTTTTCTTCCAACAAATTTGTCAGATGTTAGATTTAATGTGTGGTGTTGTAGAAGACTGAAGGCATCTGGGAACCAGGTGGAAGCAAGGCCAATTTCTGGGAATTTATCTTAAATAATCAAAGACGAATCCAGCATTTCTGTATAAATATGTCTGTTGTAAGGTGAGTTTCTTGACTCTGATTATTATTTGCTTACGCATATGTGTGTATTTCTGTGTGGCTATGTGCATAGAGATCAGGAAAGGATGTTGGAGCCCCTTGAGCTGGGTCTTAGGAGCTGGAGTTGTAGATGGCGGTGAGCTGTTTGATGGGTGTGCTGGGAACGGAACTCTGGTCCTCTGGAAGAGCAACAAATGTTCTTAACCACAGAGTTATCTCTGTAGCTCTGACTTTGCAGATTGTTTATTAAACATTATAAGTTTAATAAATTTAGTATATAATTGTTACAAAAGAAAATGAATCAGTGCTTGAGGATGTATGCATGAGGCCCTGGGTCCAACCCTCACTACCACAAAAATTTTAAAAGACTCTTTGAAACCAAAGCACTGCTCAGCACGTTCAGCTCAGGAACTCACCTTTCAAGTTGAGTGTATTATGAAAACTCTCATCAAATAGTTGCCTAGTGAATCACCGTGGTGATGACAGAGAGAAGAACTCACTCACTCAAATAACTCCAGCATCATGACAATTCAACAAGCAGCATCGTTTGCCTGTCTTTGCCTGCATCTTTACAAGCATTTCTGTAGCAGAGGTGGGAAAGTGGGCGGGGTGCATTTCCAAGCTATGCCCCCTGGTAACTGATTGGACACTATGACCACAGTGACTTCCAGTAAGTGTTGTATCAGTTGATATTCCCAACACAAAACATGTGGATTCTTTGTTAGCAGAGAGTGATTGGAGGCAAGCCATGAGGTCAAAGCCCTTGAAAGCTGGCTATGTTGTACTATGAATGCATGCATGCGTACACGCATATATGTGTGTGTGTGTGTGTGTTGTGTATGTGTGTGTGTGTGTTTGTGTGAAAAAGAGAGAGAGAGTCTCAGCCACTAGACATTGGTATATATTACCCAGGAGAGTCATATAAAAGTGTTTATTATAAATTATTGAGCTACTCAAACTAATAAAAACATCATGAACCCATTGGGATTCATATATATTTTAACACTGACCCATACTCTCCCATTGGGCCCTAATGCAGTGTTAATTGCAGTTATGTTGTGGTGCTTACCCAAACATTGTTCATTCTTCCTTTAATATTCCAAATATTCTAGAAGAATAAAATATGTTTTTGCCATCATAAAGACATGTCAGAATATGTTTTATGCATATGTGAGTGCATGAGTGAGTGAGTGTGAGTGTGTGTGTGTATGTGCACATGTGTGCACACACATGTGAATGAGCATGTAGATGCCAGAGGGCAGCCTTAGGTGTTATCCCCAGGATACTACATATCTCCATCAGACAGAGTCTCTCATTGGCCTGGCATTTACCAAGTTAGCAAGGGTGACTGGACACGGAGCCCACAGGAACCACCTAGTTCAGCCTCACCAGGACTAGAGTTACGAGTTTATTCTGCTCATGCTACATAAAATCTGGGGACTGAACTTGGGTTCTCACAAGACAAGAACTTTTCTTACTCACTGAGATATCCCCCTAGTTCCAAATCTACTTTTTATATTTTAAAAATATTTATTTATTACTGCATGTGTGCATGCATGCAAATCAAAACCAACACTTTCAAAAGTTGGTTCTCTCCTTTCATCTTTGTGTGGGCTTGGGGAATTGAACTCGGTTCATCAAGCTTTTGCAGCAATCACTTTTACCTACTGATCCATCTCACTGGCCCCATAATCCATTTTTTGAAAACAACAAGAAACATCCCAAAGAAGAGTGACATTCGTGACATGGGAATTTGCATGCAACCATCCTACCCTTGATTATCAAAGAGCTGTCTGGGATGGATGCGGACAGCCCTGGCTGTCAGCAACTGAGGCATATTTAGAGTTTCTCAGGTAGACACTCCATGAGGTTGTGCTGACAGGTTCCCAAGACAGGGATGAAGAACACATCCTGAGAACAGTAGAGAAGAGGAATGAGCTGGCTGGCGTGGTCCCCGGCAGACTCTGAGGCTGAGGTGCTGCCATTTGTTTCCAGGCAGGAGAGGTGAATGCTGGAAGATTAAACCAACAGTCAAGCACCCGCAAGCTGAAGGCGCGCCATGTCTGAGTCCTTCCTGGGGCAGAGGGCAGCCTCCTCTGTCTTTGTGAAACTGAAAAGCCAAAGGCTCAAGGGAAGAAAGTAGTTCTTTCAGGCAGCATGCATATGTAATTCTGGCCCCCCAGGAGGCAGAGGCAGGAGGATGGTGCATTCCTGGGCTATGCAGAAAGATCCTGCCTCAGTCTACTACTCCAAAATAACAGATACAGCAGCGCACAGAATTCAGTAGACAAGGAGATGATTCCATGCTGTCTTTTTGTTTTGTTTTTTAAAAAAAGCTTCCTCAGGCTTAAGACAAACCAGTATTAGATGGAGCACAATTAGGTTCCCATAAGCTTCTGGCTTTTCGTAATCCCAGGTAACAGTCTTTATTTCTTAAGTTGTATTTAATACAACACATTCATGACGCTTCAAAAGAATTAGCCTAGCCAGGGTGGTGGCACATGCCTTTAAACAGGCAGATCTCTGTGAGTTCAAGGCCAGCCATGTCTACACAGAGAGTTCCACCTGGAGAGAGAGGTAGGGGTGCCTAGCCCTGAGCGTGTGGGTCAAAGGAGCACACCCCTTTGCATTTGAGCTGATGCTACTTTAGGGAAGATTGTTGTATTTGCCATTTGCCCTAGGAGACATGATGGAACTAACCAAGGGGCTGGAGAGATGGCTTAGCAGTTAAGAGAGCCCACTGCTCTTACAGGGCACATGAGTTTAGTTTCTAGTAACCACAATGAGTGGCTCACAGCCACCTGTGACTCCAGCTCCAGGGGATTTGATACTGTGTTCCAGCCTCCATGGGCATTTTACTCATGTGCACAAATCTAGACACACACACACACACACACACGCGTGCACACACAGACACAATTTTTAAAAATTTCAACAAAAATATAATGCAAACCAAAGTCAGCAGAAAAGTCTCCCAAGCCCTCTCTATCTAGAAACATATGTATGTATAAAATTAAGTTTATATCTTAAAATTATATGATCAGAAATATTTGAAAAAGCTATACATCAAGTCACTTTTGCAATTAACAACCAAGTGCGACATGAGGCTGGAAAGATGGCTCAGAGATTAAGAGCACTGACTGCTCTTACAGAGGATATTGGTTCAATTCCCAGCACCTATATGGTGGCTCACAGTCCTCTGTAACTCCAGTCCCAAGGCATCTGACACCCTTGTGGCCTCCTTGGGCACTGTGTGCATGTGGGCTCAGGCGTCCACACAGGAAAGACACTCATACGCTAAAAATAAGTCAAAATCTAAAAAGAGAAAGCATGAAATGGTTAGTGTTGCAAGCTGATGTTCAGTATCACAGGCCATAGGCAAAGCAGAACTGTGAACTCTCAGCAAGATTCCAACTCTGTCCTGCCAGCAGCACAGGCTGAAGCAGCTTTAATGACAGCTCGTGAGTCGCCAGTCACACTTACAATCATGAGGATGGCTTTGACGCACAGGGCAGTGGGTTAAGGCAGAAGGTCCCCACAGCATCTGTCTGAGGATCCAGCCACAGAGATCACACATGAGGTTGTGCGGAGCTTGCAAACCCCTCCACCTGTGTTCCCCAGGCCTCCAGATGGTTCTGAAAGAAACATATTGCTGTAGAAGATGCTAGAAAGGTTTTTAGTGTGGGATGACCTGATGCCTGCCTGCTTTAGAGGGCAGTGTGGTGATGGGGGCCTTGTTCCAAACACATATTGCAAAGGTCCTTAGAGATCCATCCAATGGAAAAGTCATCTGTTTGTCATGTGTTACCATAGTAACAAGAGTGCAAAGCATCATTTACTCCTATAAGAAAAGTCTCCCTTGCAAGACATATTACTTAAAAGATCACCTTGTGAAACCAAATGCTGGAAGAGAAAATAGGGCCAGCACCCTTGCCAGCATCTATCTACCCCTCTCCAGGCCTCACTGCCAGCAAGCACACCCTAACTGCCCAGTATGGAAGGCATGAGTCTTTCAGGACTCGTGAAGGGTGGACAGTGGAGGCCTGAAAGATGACATTTCCCTAATGAACCCTCAGCACGAATCCAAAACAAGGTCACAGCCCCACTAGCCTCTATGACAGCCTTTTCTGCGGCCCACAGTCTTCACCTAGGAAAAGCGCTGCAGAAACAGGCTGTATCTCTGAGTTAGAAAGCCCTTCGCCATCACAGAATCAGTTTTGTTTCCAGTGTAGCGTTTATTTATTGCCTTTGCGGTGGTAGAGGTGGAACCTGGGGCTTTGGGCCTGCCAGGTAAATGGCTTTACCACTGAGCTGCATCTCCAGCCTAATTATTTTTATGGTTTGTAGATCTGTTGACCATCTCACCCAGGAAGGCGGGCTGGTTTTATTATTCCCACTTTACAGAAGGAAAATGACTGTTGGTTGAGGACTAAAGAGCAGGCACAGACGCTTGACCAGGAAAACTCACTGGTTTGTAATGTACGGAAGAATTGCCAGGCTTACTTGAGTTTGTTGTCTGCCAGGCGGCACCGACTGGAAATCACTTGGGCAGGTTTTCTGGCAGAGACAGGGTGAAGAGCTTGAGGCCAGCTCAGGTGGTGACCTGTGGGTCATAGAGCCCACGTAACCTGCCACGATGTCTAGAATTCTCTGGCACTCTGAGTACCAACAACACGGGAATGGGTGGCATTAGGATTAATTAAGCTCTTACTGCATACCAGACATTAGTCTGCAGGCATCAAGTCTATCCAGTAGCCTTCTTAACATTCCCATTTCACAGAGAGGAAAAACAAGGCACAGAAAGGCTATGTAATGCTCTTGTTCCCTTGACACAAAGGAGGTGCCATGCCCAAGAGGAGAATCCTGCCTGGGGTAGACATTATCACAGGAACCTGGATCATGTTTCTAAAGTTGCCATTTGGGCCACATTGCCCACACTCTGTCCCCCAGAACGTGGATAAGTGTTGGGATATAAGCCTAAGCCTCTACTAACAGCCAGGTCTCTCTCAGGACAATCGAGGGTTTTCTAGACTGCGTTTATCGATGAAATACTGGCTGATTTGCCTAGAGCTGTCTAAGAAAAATCAGAGGAAGAGCAGCTTCAGGGGAAATACCACAAATTAGACACGTGGGAGGCAGCCGTTTGAATAAAGGCACAGACCTAAGGGCTGTGATTTTTTTTTTTCTTTTCAAGAGTATTAAATAAAAAGAAATCCTCACTGGTGTAAATTAATTCCCTTTCACAAGCAATTTTTTTTTAAAACTACTTATTCTGGAACAGTACAAGCCGGCTTTTATAGATTGGTCAATCTTAGGTTTATAATTGTTTTTCTCTCTCTCTCAGAGAAGCAGAGAGGATGCTGAACAGAACACTCAGGCAAGGAGAAAATCACGGTGTGAGTGCGGCTCCATGCTGAGTGCTAGAGGGGCTGGGGAGCACAGCTGTCAGCAGCTGCTGGGAGGCGCTTCTGCCTCACATTCTCACTGAATAAAAATGACCCTGCCACCCTAGAGCTCAACCACAAAGACACCGAACAGTGAGTTCTAGAGTTTTCTACACCATCTCTCAAAGCCACATCAAAATCCCTGAGATGGGACTGGTATGCTGACCATAGTGAGGTGACATTCCACTTCTTGATTCTTAATAAGGCTGGTCCACCTAGGACAGCGGTTCTTTGCCCTGACCTTTCTTCCTCTATAAAATGGGAACAAGGATGGCTCCTTTCATCAGATGGGTGCATAAGCCAAATGAGTGAAGGGATTAGAACTGCTTGGCAACACCAGGCAAACACTCATGGTGTTCTAGCTAGTAAATACTATTGGGCAGGGTGGGAGGGGGATGGGAAACACCTACAGTCTTCCCAACACCTCCACTTTCACAGCTTTAAATAGATACATTTGAAGGGGAAACCGGTGTTAGCATACACCCGAAAGGTGGTTCTTGCAAAAAGTGAAGAAATCTGCCTTTATCTGTTGCTTCAGGTGAGGGAGCAACTAGAAACATCTCGATGTGTTTCCTCCTGCCCCAGAGCAGGACTAGACTTTCCAGGGCAGGATTGAGGGGGACCTGTGAACCCTACCTCTCCTTGGCTGGGACAGGCTGCAACTCTGTGCATATTTTGGGGAGGGGAGTTTCAAACTTCCCTTTGGGCTCTATTGACCCCGGAGCAAGTATCTTACTTTACAGGGCTTTAATTATTAATAATTAGAACCAGATCCTCACGAGCTCAGGCGATCTCAAACTCGCTATGTAGATAAGAATGGTATTGAACTTATGATCCCACTGCCTTTGCCTTCCGAGCGCTGAGGTTACAAACCTGGCTTTACATGGTGCTGGGGATCCTTCCCAGGGCTTGGTGCCTGCTAGGCAACTACTCTACCCACTGACCTACAGCCTCAGCCTCTTTACAGGGTTTTTAAATGCTGAAGATACCAGAAAAGATTCACAAGGCGGCAGCAATGACCGGGACACCTGGGTGCCTCAGTCCACTCTGTCAAACATCACAGACCCTGCACCAGACAGATGAAAGTGCACACTGCACTTGGGAACACACATGTCAAGGACAGACCGGTTACCGAAGCACACACCTGCGAGCTTCGCAGCGGGAAAGCTCTCCCGCCTCCCAGACACGCGGGGACGCGTGTCCCCTCCCCCACCCCCGTTTATGTCTAAGAACCAACTCTGAGAAAACTGGTCACGCTCAGGTGTCACTTTGGCCTCTTCTGACAGGGACACTATGGCTTCCAGGGAAGCTCGTTAACAGAACAATTAATCCGCACAAAAGCCCAAATCCACCCTCAACGTCTAGGAGAGCTTGAAGTCGAAGGCGGAGGGCGCCCCGCAACGTGGACTCCCACCCCGGGGAAAAGAAAGGGGCTCAAGCCAGGGCCACCCAGAGGGTCGCACTCAAACAACCCGCGCTCAGGCGGCTCCGGAGAAGCCCAGCTCCGTGACAAGCAGGTAGGCAGGAGGGCGTGGGCACCGGCGAGCCGACGTCGCGTAGAGTAAAGTTCAAGCAGGATCTCACCGCCGGGCGGCCACCTCGCCAGGACTGTCCCCCGCTTCACAGTTCTCAGTGACTCCCGGTCGCTCGCATGCTCCCACCCACTTCAAACATCCCCCTCTCCCAAGCGGACTCCGGAGCACCACAGAGAGCATTCTGGAGCGGGCCCGGGGACACCGGGTGTCATCTACGTACCCAGCGCTAGCAGAGCGAGCTGTCCGGCCGCGGGGACCATCTTCCGAGCGCAGGGCGCTGCAGCCACCGCGCTCCCTGCGGTTGGCTAGTGACCGCGCGCCGCCGCGGTGAGCGCGGGGAAAAAGGCGCAGGCGGCAGGGCCGGCCCCCGGCGCGCGGGCGGAGGAACGACCGCGCCTCCCGGTGGCACTGGCCGGCACGCTGCCCGCGGCGGAAACGGGAAGGAGGTTCCCGCCACCTCTCCGCCCCTAGGCGACCGGGGCGCGGCGGACCACCCTCCCGCGATGGGGCGCCCCCGAGGGCGCAGGGGTGGGGACTGGGAGCCAGGGGCGGGGACCCGCGCCCCGATCGCGACAGCCAGTCACCACCCTGGGCCAAGGGCCAGGCAGGAAGCGCCCGGCTTCAGACACCTCCCTGCGGTGCTCGTGCCCAGGGTCGCCGCCCGAGTCCCCTGCGCAGTAGCTGCGTCTAGGCTGTAGGCGGCGGAGCGGAGTCGCCTAAGATCTAGTCACCTGCGCCAGGGGTGGCTCCGAGACAACTCCTGAACAGGGCCAGTCACCCTACAAGGCCTGACCCAAGAAAAGAGCTCTCTCCTTAGTCAGTCAAACATTCATTAAACGCGAATTCCCACCTGTGCCTCCATCCTTGCTGGCTCTGGGACGTCTGCACCAAACAGGGGCAAAGCCACCCTTCGCCCCCAGATACATTGTAAAGATCAGGGACTCAGTCTACCACGAACTTAATCACGTTTCAACTCTACTGTCCCACAGCTTCAGGGATGCGGGAGCCAGAACACCGCAGGCTAGCATGCAGTTAAGTGCAGGGCAAAATGGGAGTGGGCTTATAACTTTGAGCTGGCCCTCGATACTGGACTACGAGAGGGGAACACAGGAAGGGAAGACTTTCTGGGTGGAGAAAGGATGGCTCGTGCATGTTTGGGGGACCATCCATGGGGGACAATAGCCCCAAAGAGACTAGCCACAGTTGTCAGACTGATCCCCTCTGTTTCCTGCCCCAGAGAGGCCCTACTCTCCTTGGGGGTGGAGCGTTGGTGCTAGGGCATGTTTGTCTTGGGATTCGCTTGCTCTCTGCTTAGGTGGATGCTCAAAGGTCTCAGGGTTAAAAATTCCAATTTATTGTAAGAACAGAGGGACCACTATTCCAAAAGGAGGCCCAAGTCATTGGACCCAACGTGTGGCTACTGTGTTAACCATCTTTCAGTTAATGAACGTAAAATGAAAGATTTGGGCTTCTGTTCTAGTTCATTTGGCCCTATAGGTTTGGGTCACTGAAGAGGAAGGACGTCATAGTGAGGAGCACTATTCAGCAGCCCCAAAGCAAGGAAGGGAGTCCCAATATCCTCTTCAAGGGTACACTCTCATTGATCTAACTCCTCCAATAGGGTCCCACCTACTGGAGCTTCCTCCATCTCTCACTAGCGCCACCCACTGGGGGTCCAAGCGAGCAACAAACGAGTTTTTATGAGAAAGGGTGTTAAATCCAAGCATCTCTTCTGTTTTAATTAATTGATTGATTGATTTTTTTTTCTTTTGGAGACGGGGTCTCATTGAACTCACAAAGCTCTACCTTCTTCTACCTCCAAAGTACTGAGATTATAAGGCCTGCAAGGTCAGACCCAGCTCCAAGCGCCTCTTTTGAAAAAAAGATTTGTTAATACTGTTTGTATAAGGGTTTTCACTGTACGTGCGTGTCTGGCCAGCGTCTGATCCCTGGAACTGGAATTACAGATGGCGATGCATACCATGTGTGTGTGGGGGAACTGAACCCAGAATCTCTGCAAGAGAAACAAGTGCTCTTAACCACTGAGCCAGCTTTCCAGTCATAAAAGGTTTTGGAGGAGGGTGGGCATTTAAGATCTGAACCATAAGATATGGATTATTCTACTATAAAAAGGTACTTTGAAAGGGATGTGAACTTGCTGGGCAGTGGTGGTGCACACCTTTAATCCTAGCACTCGGGAGGCAGAGACAGGCAGATCTCTGTGAGTTTGAGGACAGCCTGGTCGATGGAGTGAGTTCCAGGACAGGCTCCAAAGCTACACAGAGAAGCCTTGTCTTGAAAAATCAAAATAGAAAAGAAAAAAAAAAAGATGTGAATTTGCATAGAAAACCATCCCTTCCCTACGTTGACAGACAATATTGTGCTGCTTCCTTCACTGCTTTATGCTGTGACTGCTGAGGGTCTGCCTGTCAGTCAATCCCTCCACCCATTGCATAGATCCTTCTTATGGTCTTCAGCATAGGGGCTTGCTTCCTTCAGCTTGACCTGAACCTGCTCTGGAGCTTGCCTGGTGTTTTTGGCCACAAGAGGCAAGGAAAGAATCAGGGCTGGGGACTGGCTGCTGGCTGTCTTCTTCCTGAAACACATGCAGAGCAGCAAAGGCTTTGGTTGGCTGTGGCTGTCTGGGAATTGGTCTATCCTGGTCCTCTGCCCACTGCCTACACACTGTTGGGGCTGGCAGAATCAAGCAAGTGGGCTGGCCCCCTGAAGGGCTGGGAAGTATTTTTAATTAAAAGATAATTTGTAGGGATGTAGAGATGGCTCAGAGATTAAGAACTCTTGTTACTTTTGCAGAGGATCAGAGTTCAATATCCAGCACCCACATGGTGGCTCAAAACCATCCATACTCCAGTTTCATGGGATGTAATACCCTCTTCTGACCTCTGTGGGCATTAAGCACGCACGTGGTACACATACATAAATGCAGGCAAAACACACATACAATAAAATAAATAAATCTAATTTGAAAGGTTCTTTAACAGAAAAAAAGATAATTTGCTAGCTTGCAAACTCAAAAGTACACAACGCCAAGCATATTCTCTCTGTTCTTACTCCTTCTCTCCTTCCTTCCTTCCTTCCGTCTGCCCTTCCTTCCTTCCTTCTGTCCTTCCTTCCTTCCGTCCCTCTGTCCCTCCCTCCCTTCTTCCAACTCTCCCTTCTTCCCTTTCCCTCTCTGTCTTTCTCTTCTGGGTGTGGATCTTGTTACACAGCCAGGAATTTTCAATTCTCCTGCCCCAACCTCTATAGTGCTGGGACAACAGAAGCGTGTCATCGTGCCTGGCTTAGAGTATGCTCCAATACATGAAAATCACTCCTTATCCCCCAAGATTTTCTTGAGCTGGTGCAATGAGGTTTTAGAACATTCAGGTTTATTTTTCATTCTTATGTGTGTGTGTGTGGTATGCTCTTGTGTGTATACGTGTCTGCATGTGTGTGGGTGTCTATGCACATTAGTGCGTGCATGTAGAGGCCAGAGGTTAAATCATCATCCACTGTCCTTCTAACTCATTTGTTCACTGAGGTAAGGTCTCTTAATCAAACCCAGAGCTCAGTGATTGGGCTGGTCTGCTAGCCAGCTTGCTCTTGAGATACCCCTCTGCCTCCCAAAGTTGGAATTTCAGGTAGGCTATTACACCATCCAATGTTTATGTGGATTTGGGGTCTCTGAACTCCAGTCCTCATGCTTGAGTGACAAGTCCTTTAAACGATGACTCCTTCCAGTTTATGACTAGATAATGAAGTTTGGGGAGCAAAGGGCAAGAGTGATGTTGGAAACAAAATTTGTTCCAAGGTTTCTCTGCTCCACTGCCTCGGTTTCCCACATTTTTATTAAAGATAATGCTTAACGTATTGGGATTGTAGGGGAATTAGGCGCCAGAGTGTGCTTAACAGTTTTTCATATAAGCAAAGTTTCCCTCCATGGACTCGCCTCCCCCTTCCGTGTTCCCCACTCTTTCCTTGCTTAATCATTCCATGCCAATTTCCTTGTTTACAAGTTCACATACACGCACACACACCTATACACAGACACACATGTACACATGCACGCACATACATGTGTGTACTCACGTTTCAGTTATACACAGACACACATGTACACCTGCACGCACATACATGTGCGTACTCATGTTTCAGTTATACAGAATTCATGGCTCTCTGAGCAGAGTGAATCCCAGTGTGTCCTTGAGACTGCAAGAAGACTGGGTGTCCTCCTGTAGACCCTGTAGACCTCTACATCCTCGAGGCTCCATTCCTGTGTGCACACAGAGCCCTTTTTACAGGAGTATACTCTGGATCGAGCAAGGGTGATTCACTCTGCAGAACCAATAGTGCCTGTCCAGAGCAAACAAGAGAACTCTGGTAGGGCTGGGGCAGAGGCCACCAAGTCACAGCCCAGGTGTCTTCCATCCAAATTCTGAGAGTGTATGTAGGGGCCCTTTCCCCTCTTCCCCAGCCTCCCCTCATTCCAGTCCCTAGTGCTTCCACCTAGCAGTCAGCCAGCTGGCCTGGTCTTGAGTAAACGGCCCCAGATACTTCTGGAAGGTCTTGAGGAGGAAATACAGCTATGGGTGTGAGAGGAAAGATGGCTCCCATGTGCCAGTCTCAGAGTCAGTGACCTGTCGCCTTCAGCACGTGCAGGACCTTCCCTCGGGAAGCAATACAAGAAGGCAAGGGGAGCGGGGGTGGCAGAGGCACCCACCAGATGGTAAAGTTCAGAAGTCATTGGTCATGGGAAACCCTTTTGGAGGACTCTGAGAACTGAGTTTTGGTGGAATGAGGAGATTCTAACACAAGAGATTTAGGGAGAGAAAGGGATGCAAAGTGATGAATTGTCTAAGTTTCAGCCCCATGGAGACCTCAGCGATCAGTGTGTCTCCAGCTCTAGGGGAGGACAAAGCAGGAGAACTCTCGCTGGGTTCATTGTGCATCTTCCTTGCCTGGGTGAGGAGGCCTCCGCCCTTAGGCACCTGAGTGATTTTCAATGCCAGTGCTGTTCAGAATGGATGTGGCCCCTGCTTCCTGCCTTGCTCCTGGTGCTCAGGCTGACATCAGATGTGGACCCTGGACATGTGGGTTACTTCAGATCCTCCCATTTTAGACCACAATGTCCCCAAAGCATGGGTTGGGTGTTAATGAACCCATGGGTAGTGCATGCTGGTTGAGGCACTGGGTTAGATGCCCTAGGGTTCTGGAACATCAACGGCCGCCACAGCAGAAGCACAGCCATGCAACACAGCTTGGGAGCTTCCTAGGGACCCGGGTGCAGTGCAGACAAACCCACTCTGGACTCAGCACTCATGTGGAAGACACCGCCTCTCTCCAAGCGTGCTCAGAGGCAGAGAGTAATCACTGGACATCCAGGTATGGGTCCATTCTCTTTGCTGCTGCCCCTAGTGATCTTCAATACATCGTCACATCTTTCTGGAGATCGAGAAGATAGTCTCTGGAAGAAACCCTTAGCAGTTTCAAATCCAGTCAACAGAAACCCTTAAGATGGCTCAGTTGGCAAAGCACTTGCTATGCAACCAAAATCCATCTCTAGAACACACACACTTTACATATGCACACACACATATTTTACAAGTCCTATTTGCCTTGATTTCTTTTTTCTTTATTCTTTAGGGGTGCATGCGTGTGTGCGTGTGTGTGTGTGCACATGTGATATGTCCATGCACATAACTGTGAGGTGACCACAGGACAACCTTGGTTCCAGAGGTGCTGGGCACCTTGCTTATTTAGACAGCAGGTCTTTCATTGGCCTGAAGTTTGACAACTAGTCAGAGAATGGCTGTTCAGAGAGCACTGGGGACCCCATTCTCCCTCTTTCCCCAATGCTGGAGTAACACGTGCATGTTACCACACCTGACTTCACACACACACACACACACACACACACACACACACACACACACACACACACCTAAAGAATAGGGGAAGAGAAATCAAGGCAAATGGGACTTACTCACTTACTTTTCAATGATAGCTCCATCTGCCTGACAAACTCAGTAAATTCTCCCCAAGGTCAGAGGAAAAGGGAAACGAAAAGCAGGACAGATAAGACAGGAGTCAGAGAAAGACAAGGGTAGTCAAAATATTTTTAATAGGATGCTCACTCAGGAAGACAGCAGAGGTTGACAGAGGAGAATCCGGTCTCTGTCCCATCCCAAGGGAGCAGGAAGGAGGGGAGAGTTGCACCCCACAGCTCTCTGGGAGATGGGGATCTTGTTCAAGGCGATTCTGCAAACACCAGGCTGGGTCCACCCCCTGTGACAGGCAAGTGCACTCTCACAGTCAGCTTCCAAACTCCATGAGGAATATGAAGGCAACAATGACAGAGTGGAGCTGAGAGAGAAGGGGTCCTACTCAGACACTAGGACAATTAAGGCAGCTGGAGAGAAGGCTTGGCGATCTTCCAATTCACGACGACAGGTGTGCTGCAGGGAACCCAGGTGTGTTGGGAGCCCTGTGCAGGTGACAGTCCCTTCACTGTGCTCTTGCCTCTTTGCAACAGTTTTCACTGGGAGCCTCTTGTGTCCCAGGCACCTGACATTGGACAAGCCCTTCTGCTCTGTAGGGGACCACGGGGAAGAAGAACGAGGGAGCTTCCAAATGAAACTTATTATACTGATGTCTGTCAGATAAATGCCAAAGACCACAAAGCCATTGCCATGGAATTTTGAGAGGAAATGGCTGTTACGCAAAATTCAGTGTCTTATCAAGATAGTTCAGATAAGACACTATAAAAATGTCAACCACCTGTGCATCACCCCGGCTGAAAAATATTCCGTAGAAGATACCCCAGGCAAATAAACAAAATGGACTGAATAACGTGGAAGAAACGAGTGAAAAAGTTGATGACTGATGACGGTGTGAACCTCGCGCTGAACTTACACTTTTAATGTTTGCAGGGCCCAATGTTGTTGCCTGTAGCATGGACGGGTTCCTTTCCCACAAGCCTGGCAGCAAGCCTTGGTCCACAAGAAGAAGCAAGACATCCCTAATCATCACTGATTGGCTAAGCAGTGGGCACAGGAATGAGCCTGGCCAGCGAAACATCAGGGGGTGTCATGAAGCTTCAGGGGAAGGGAAGGGATGTTCGTTTTTTGATAAGGAGAATACTGAGGCAGGCTTTTCTCCTGTCCTGCGTGTGGATGAGATCTAGGTAGTTTCAGCATCTGTTTTGTGGCCATGCGGAGGAGAGTGCTGGAGTTTGGTGGAAGATCTTTTCAAGAGGATACTGAGCTTGGCTGCTGGGAAGTGTGGAGTTCATTAGAAGAATTAGTAACACTGTAAACAGATAGGCAACAGCGTAGCAGGGGCTGTGAGAAGAGTCCAGGCCAAATCACCGAGACAGACAGTGTGTCAGGGACTCCGAAGAAAGAGATCAGAGCCCAGGTGGCAGTGGAAGAGAAAGTCTGTTCTTATAGCTTTCTGAGGGCCAGGGAGGGAGTGGGGTGGGGTGATAGTGGTGGTGGGGTGGGGGTTTCACAGCCAGAACCTCTGATTCCCAGGCTGGAGGAAGGGAACCAACAGTGAGCAGGAAGTGTGGCCTCTGATACCCCTTTGGGGTAAAATCATCTCCCCAGCTGAGAGATGCTGACCTCTGTTAGCTGAGGGCTCACACACGGTGTCTCAGTAAGGTACCCGTGAGAAGGGAGAGGAGCCTAGATTCTAACTTATGTTTTTACGTCCAGGAGAATCTGAGAGCCTTCCAGCCCACACTGGGCATTGAATTGCTATCATCCTGCATCTTCTCTTGGCTGTGTGTGTGTGTGTGTGTGTCTTGTGTGTGTGCTTTGATGTGTTCATGTAGAGGGCAGCATGCATGTGTGTGCATACACGTGGAGGCCACCTTGAGTGTCTTTCTCAATGTTTCTTCACCTTATTTTTGAAGCCAAAGTCTCCCATTAAAGCTGGACCTTATCAATTCTGCTAGACTAACTGACAGGTCAGCGAGCTCCAGGTGTCCTCTTGTTCCTCTTCCCAGTGCTGGGATGTCAGGTTGATCGATGCCACCATGCCTGAATTTCTATGCTGGTATTGGAGATCAAACTCAGGCTCTCACGCTTTCAAGATGAGCCCACTGAGCCATCTCCCAAGCCTAGTTTTGCTACTGTTTTTTGTGTGGTAAAATTGTATAATTAAATGCCCTTAGACACTGAGAAAACTCTCTAAAGAAAATACACAATAAGCCATGTGTGGTGGCATACACCTGGCTTCCCAGGACATGTAATCTCCCATGAGTTTGAGGTCAGTGCAGAGTCTGTGGTGTTGGGATTAAATCTAGGGTCTCATGCATGCTAGGTAAGGACTCTACCAACTGAGCTACAACCCCAGGCCTCCTTTTCTAAATTTGGTTTAATAGTATTGTGTCCGTGTGTGTATAGATGACTGTGGAGTTCAGAGAGCAACTTTGTGGAGCTGGCTCTCTCCTTCCACCTTTGTGTGGGCTAGGGTCAACCTCAGGTCACCAGGCTTTGCAGCAAGCCCTTTGAGTCACTGAGCCATCTCCCAAGCCCCAGCTCTCTTTTCAACATGCAGAATCTCATCTGAGGATTTTAAGAAACGTGCCTAGGGAAAATCATAACAGGCAAAACCAGATGCTAATAAACTCATCATGGGGGGCATGGGGATCCAAGACAAGTCCCCTCACTGCTGAACTTAGTTCTCAATATACCCATGGAATTGTGCTGTAGGATCAAACCTGCCAACCTCAGAGCAGTGAGAAACTGTAAAATGTCAAAGTCCTGATTCTCAGTGTGTCTTACACGCAGCCACAAATGAGGGACAGGCTGAAGTTCCAGGGTTCCTCACTATCAGCGGCCGCTCAGAAAGATGGAAATGGTAAAGATACCAAGTTGAATAATCTGATTCCATTGACTTAATAAACACAAGTCAAACCTTTCTCTTTCATCAATACAAGCACATTTCTTTCAAGGCTCTTTAGATTCAAGAGATGTGATCATTGACCATTGAGTAAAGATGCTTGCTGCTCAGTCTGCTGACATGAGTTCAATTCCTGGGGCCCACAGCTGGAAGGAGGGTTTTCTGCTGACTTCCGTTTGTCTATAGGCATCTGAGCATGCAGACAGCACATGCATACTGCACACACAGACTTATAAATAAATAAATAAATAATAAGTACAATCAAAGACTAAACTTGAAGTTATCTCTAGAACCACTGAACAAGGTCTTAGTTAATGAGACATCAGATGAGTCATTGGGGACATGTTTTTCATATTAAATGGTGGGAACAGCTGTTGTAGAGGTCAGCGAGGATGCTGACCTAGCCACTGCTACACGACGTTTTCCAAATAATTTGATTTGCTGATGATGCCCTTTCTCTGCATCTATCTTTCTTCCTTCCTTCCCCCACTGATTTGAACTAACACCTTTACCCACACTGTCATCCCTCCCTTGACAGCTTACTTTGCTTACTTTTTTATTTTTTAAATTCACCCCAGGCTCCCAGCATTTTAGCTTCATAATTTGGCTGTAGTTATCTTTTTCTTACAGAAGACTTTTCCTAATTAGCATTCCAAGAGTGGTCCAAATACATATAAATTGTTACTTCTTTGGGTGGTGCACATTGTGATAGTTAGTCTTAATTGTCAATTAACAGAAGCTGGAATCAGCTGAGAAGGGAGTCTCAGTGAGGGATTGTCTAGATTAGGTTGGTCTCTGGGCTTGTCTATCAATGTCTTGATTACATTGAGATGCAGACCCACCCACTGTAGGTGGCACCATTCCCTAGGTAGGGGATGCTGGGTTGTGTAAGCGTAGAGAAAGTGAGCTGAGTATCAGCTTGCATGCATGCGTTGCTCTTTTCTCCTGACTGCCAGTGTCATGTGAGTAGCTGCTCCTAAAGCCTTGGCTTGGTGGCCACAGTGGACTGCCTTGAACGTCATCCCCTCTCCCTTAGGTCGCTTTTGTTACAGTGTTTTATCACAGTTGTAGAAGAGAAACTGAGACACGCATCCCAGAGAATATGGAAAAGCTAGGGACAGTCTCCCTTGGGTAGGGACCCTAGATTTGCATTTAGATATGTCTCCATCTCTTCACAAATACAGATTCTTTCACCCGTGCTAGAAGTCTCTTTGACACTCATAGCAACAACTCTTAAAATCAGTGACTATCCATATTTACCCCAGAACCTTTCTTTTCCTTTAGAGGCTGGAGAGAAAAGTCTCACTCTGTGGCTCAGGCTGGCCTCAGTCCTCTGACATCACCTCCTGGGTGAGGGGGTATTTTATTCTTTAATATAATTAAAATTAATTTCAGTGATTGTTTATGATACATGTCTGAGAAGTGTACCTTGCAGCACATTCTGTCCCTTCCCGTAAGTGTGTTAATATATGTACATGGACAAACAGAAGGTTATAAATATGCCAAAAACGTGGACAGATTGCATGTCTGAATTCTTCATTTTGATTCTCCTTGTTTAATTTTCTGTAGTAAGCATTTCTTGCTTTTGCAAGGATTTTCGGTTCAGAAGGAAGAGTGGCGAGAGTTGGGGTGGGTTTGGGTTTCAGGGAGTGGCAGGGGAGAGGGTTTCTTCTTTTGTAGACTTACAGGCGGTCCTAAAGTCAGGGACAAGTTAAGCTTGGGTGTCAGCTGTTGGCAATGCTGCCCCAGCAGGGCAGGGATCCGAGGCCTCCAAGGCCACCTCTCTTGTGCACACAGGCGCCTCAGTGTGAGCCATGGCTGGGATGGCCAATCATGCTCAAAGCGGGGACAAGGGCTCTGTGTCTGCCAGTGTCCGGCACAAAGGACAGAGGTCTCTTGTTTACTTTGGATTAGAAATGTTAAAACGAAAGACAGAAAAAACATTTAAGTTTCCCCTCTTTTTGGTTTCCTACAAAACAAATTGTCGTGAGTAGGGGATGTTTTTGGCGTCTTCTGCAAATAAGAATCAGTCAAACCCGAAGGCCAAGGGAGCTTTAAAGCGCCTCCTTTGTTTACAGTTTGCTTTAGATTTAAAGCTTAAAGGTTAAGAAGTAAAAAGGACTGAAGAGGCCCCTGAATTGTTCATTCATTTCCCAGGAAGTGGGGCATTCCCAGGCCATTGGTCAGCTGGGCCAAGTGACTTTGACCTTTTGCAATAAGCTCCCTGTAGGCTGAAGCAACACATTATCATGGTCACCCACCCATCATGCTCCCTCCCTGTCTCCAGTCCAGTCTCCCCCACACTGTGATACACGTTGTCAAACACCCTCTTAGAAAACTGGCCTTACCATGGGATATAGGTTCCTCTAGACACAGTAGTCCTGAATCATGAAGATCAAGGTGGTCCTGGGTTGAACGACTGCCTGAGACTCAGGGGGAATGAGTCCTTGAAGACTTCTGTATCACGGTCCAAATTGTGTGGATGGGAACCTGGAGGGTGACCACAGTCTGCTCCAATGGCCGGGGCAATGGTGTGAACCCTTATTGGCAGTTCACTTCACCTGTAAAATGGAGGCCACTGTACTACCCGGCACAGATCCCTGTGAAGATTACACAAGATGGTGGAGCCAAAGGCTCTAAGTCTGAGTGTCATAGCAAACAGTGCATGGTGGCTGGTGAGCCACCATCTGTCATCACCATGGAGTGCTTATTGGGAAGATGGACCAGCTCAGTGCACACATAGGCCTAGGTCTCAGAGAGCTCACTGGGCAGAGTCCTCTGTCTTATGCTGGCTTGTTCTTGAGTTACTCTTGTGACATCAGAGGTGTCCGTGAGGGTTAGAAACGGAAGTGTTGGGGATGGGGTTTAGTACCCCATGCCTGATGCTGTCCAGCATCTGGTACTCCTAGAGTGTCTGGCGAGGTGTGGTTACCTGCGATGAGAGGCGGATGCCCTTGGCGGCGGCATGATGTGCTTATCAATGGGCACTAAGGGGGAGATCTGAGACAGTAATTTAGATCCATTGTGTTCTTTTCCACAGCCCCAGCTAATGCTGACCTCATCACAGACAGTATGCGGAGGGGCAGGTTTCTCGGGGTGAAAGTTAGCTCCACGTGTGCATTTGGCTGGGTGGAGGGACGTCCAGAGAGCTCCTGGGATGCTCAGTCTTGCCTGCTGGACGCATCTGTAATCACTTGGGGAGATGCGGAATTGACTTGTGTTACCTCCTGTGGGTGGGACCTGGAGGGATCTTGGGATATACAGATAGAGAGGGGGAGGTGGGCAGCAGCGGGCATTCCTCACCCTCTGCTTCCTGAGTATGGATGTCACATGACCAGCTGCGCCCAGTTCCTGCTGCGTTAACTTCCCCACATGATGGACTGCACCCTTGCACTGGGAGCTGATTCACACCCCTCCTTCCTTAAGTTGCCTTTGTCAAAGTATTTAATCAGAACAACATAGAAAGAACCTAAGGTAGCTGGGTAAAGCAGCTGAGGAACAACCCATGTGTGGGCACTGGGAGGGTCTTTCTTGAAGAGTAGAACTTTTGAATGGGGGAATGTGAGTTAAGATCATCCTTAGCAGTGTGGGTGAAGTTAATCCAATTCATCAATTGGATAGAATAAAACTAGTAGAAGAGGCTGGGGGCGTAGCTTGGGAGAGTGCTTGCCCACGCTTAATCCCCAGCACCACATAAACCAGGTATGGAGCTGCACACCTGTGATTTTAGCACTGGGTAGGTAGAGGCAGGAGGATCAGAACTTCCAGGTTATCCTTGACTATTTAGTGAGTTTGAAGCCAAACGTGGGCTGCATGAGATCTTGTCTCAAAAACAAAGACAACTATCTGAAGAGATGTCTCAGAGGTTAAGAGTGCTTGCTGCTCTTGCAAAGGACCCAAGTTCATTTCCCAGCACCCATGTTGAGCATGCACCTGTAGCTCTTCTTCTATCCTCTGAGGGTGCCCACAGGCATGGGCACGTGCATACACATATACACATAAATAAAAATAAATCCTTAAAACAGTGAAAACAGGTGCTGGAGAGATGGTTCAGAGGTTAAAAGAACTTGCTGCTCCAGCAGAGGACCTGGGTTTGGGTCCCAGCACCCTCATGGCAGCTAATGACCATCTGGAACTCTGGTTCTGGGCTATCTAGTGTCCTTTTCTGGTCTCCATGGACACTGTGTCATGTGGTGTGCCGACATCCATGAAAGAGAAACACTCATACACAGTTTCTTAAACAAGCAAATAAACCACAGAAGGTAAAAAGGATTGCTTCCCCGTGAGCAGAGCAGCCACCTTTCACCCTTGGCATTGCTGCTCCTGGTCCGCAGTCTTCCGGCTGGAAGAGGGGCTCCACCCCCAGTTCCCAGGTCTTTGGGCCAGACCAGAACTCAGCATTTTTTCACTGTTTCTTAGGCCGCTCAGTTTCACTCAGACGACACCACTGGCTGGCTCTCCTGGCCTCCAGCTGCAGATGCCAAGACTGGTACTTCTCAGCTTCCGTGGTGGTATTATGTACAATGGTGACCCTTTGAATTCTTCCTCCTCCTCCTCTTTCTCCTCCTCCTCTTCTTCTTCCTTCTCCCTCTCCCTTCCCCTCTCCTTCTTCTGTGAAAAGACTATTTTAACTGTATATATGTTATGTGTGTATGTGTGCACGTATGTACATGTCAGTGCCGTGTCTAAGGAGGCCAGAAAGAGGGCATCAAATTCCCTGAAGTTAGAGTTACAAGTGGTTGTGAGATGCCCAATGTGGGTGCTGGTTACCAAACTTTACCAAACTCAG
>PVIU01008415.1:64562-83509 GCA_004026605.1 Ondatra zibethicus
AGATATTTAAATATCGCCTGGCATTGGTGGTCACAGCCATGTGCCCATGCCAACCTCTATCAGTTAAGTAACCTGTTTCTCCAGTTGGGCAGGATGGAATGCTGGAATTCCCCCATGGATGAAACAAGTCCCTCAGGTGACCGCTGGATCACACTGAGTGAGATAACCCAAATTCCCCTCCCGTGCTTACAAAGAGCTTCCGAAGGCTCACTGGCCTCATGTGATCACATATCAGTGCAGGGGGGAAGCCACTGTGATCCCCGGTTTCCAGATGTGAGACCTGGAGCAAACGGGTGAGCTGTCTAAGGTGCCACAGCTGGAAAGTATCAGTGTGAGGATTGTAAACCCGGGACTACAGAGAGTCATGCAGCATGGGTTCAGGAAGCATCTGATCCCCACGACATACCTGCCACAAGCTCATCAAAAGGCATCTGCTCAGGGGAGGGATTGCTACCGGGATGGAAAGGAGCAGATACTGCCTGTGGTGTTTCATCTCAGAGCCTCCCGGGCTTGGCACAGCCCCCAGGCTGCGCAGCAGCAGAGGAGCCTGCTGTGTTATAGTCTTTCTGCAAAAAAGGAGAATCCCCACCTCTCACAGAGGATAGCGGGCGGGAGGTATAGCCACAGCTTAATGGAAATGCTAGGAAACCAGTTAGCGAGACACAGAGGCTCCTACCTATAATCCAGGCATCCAGGAGCCAGGGCAAAGTAGCAGAACTGGCACAGGGGGATGGAGCTTGAGACAAGTTATAAAAGACAGCGCATGAAGGTCGTAAATCACATCGTGTTGTCCTGTTCATGAGGCTCAAGCTTGTGAGGTACTGTAAAATGTGTGCATGTACGTGTGTGTGTGCAGGTACACATGTGCATGCATTATCAGTGTGCACATGTGTGCATGAACAAGTGTGTATGCGCTTGTATGTGTGTACACGCATGTTCTTGTACTTGTGTGTGTGCACGTGTGTAGGAGACACGGAGGTCTTTGTGCTCACAGGTATACATGAGTGAAATCTGGAATGTTAAACACACAGGTTGTTCCTCCAAGGGGAGGAATGCAATACCTGTTATCCACTCAGAATGCTGGGAGTGGCCTTCCTTCTAGCATGGTGACCTTTGCATTATCTGTGTGGCCTGAGACTTTTCCTATACTGAACCCTTCCCCAGACTCTTACCATAAGCCTGTTATTCTCCATCAGTCTACAGAACCTATCTTTAAGGACTTTACAAAAAGTTTCGATGTAGTCACATCTGACCTGTATTTAACTTACTTTTTTCTTGAAGAAAATTTATGTATGCTTTATTGTGCACACAAGATTGAATTAATTATCACCAGGACAGTTTTCGCCAAATTCTGCTGTGCTTAAATGTGTCTAAAATA
Source organism: Ondatra zibethicus (assembly GCA_004026605.1). Lineage (NCBI taxonomy): Eukaryota > Metazoa > Chordata > Mammalia > Rodentia > Cricetidae > Ondatra > Ondatra zibethicus. Next base: position 65,941 of record PVIU01008415.1, read on the forward strand.
AACTACTTGGAGTCAGATTCCTAAAGTTTGAACCGACACCCACTGCTAAGTCTTGTTGAACTGAACTACCTTCTTGCCTCCTGCAGATCATCTCTACCTGTAGGGCTATGTGTGCATGTACGTGTGTGTGCAAGTGTGTATGCATACTTGTGCACCTGTTTATACTTGTGAAGGCCAAGGCTTAACCTTAGTTGTTGGTCCTCAGGAGCTTCTCACCTTGGGTTTCCAGTCAGGATCTTTTACTGTAGCCTGGGGCTCACCAAGTAGGCTAGGCTGGCTGGCAAGCCCCAGGAGTTCTGGGATGTCAAGGGCACAGCATGGTACCTGATGTTAATGTGGGCTCTGGGACCCCCGAACATGAAGAAGGCATTTTGCCACTTTAACCATCTTTCCTGCCCCAAGCTTTCTGTTTGTTTTGTAATTTTATTGTGAGAAGAAATCTGGTTTCACCCAAATCTTATTTTAAACACTTGGAGAAGGAGGGAGAGAAGTGTGTGTGTGCGTGGGGGGGCGGGCGGGTGAGGGAATGGTCAGGATGGTTTTCCTGTAAACATGACAAGGGAGAGAGGCAAGAGCTGTGCTGGGTAGCTCCGGTGACTAAGGGATGAGGAATGGGGAGAATCCTGGAAGGTACTGAGTGTGCTCACCAAGGGGTGGCAACACTGGGCATGTTCTTGCACGTTCAGCATTGGTGACTGATTTGAAAAAATTCAATACATTACATTCTGGAACATACATAATGATTTACTCTTGGTTTCAGTCTGAACAACGCAGAATTTTATCTGACACCATAATGTTGGTGGGGGTGTACACTGACGTCAGGATCTCTTGTTAGGTCCTTTCGGCCTTTCCAAGCATCCTGAGCTATTAGGAACAGAATCCCTTGAGGTGTTGGAGGCTGTGGGCTTCATAAGCAGAAGAGAACTGTTGCTGGAACCATGGAGAAAGTTGCTCATCCTGGGGTCTCAGCTGCACAGCACCGTTTTCCCTGTAGTGACAAGACCCAGGTGTACAGCAGCAGATGCATTGCGGAGTTCAACCATGAAGTCTGCAATCCTGGTCCTTCAGTGGGGGTCTCTGTGGCTAAGCTTGGAATAAGGGAGAGGACCTCCCGAAGCACAGGCAGCAGGGATAAAGGTGTAAGGGCCAAAGTGAAAGCCACACAGCCAAAGAAAAAGGGCCTGCTGCACAGCGTGGATCACATTAACCCAAGGATAACACCAACCACCCGAGAGAACTTTATCACATACATGAAGACACAATGTTGAAAACATAAAATAAAACAGGAAGAAAGGCACTTTTGTTTTAACCCAATCTCCAGCTGTTGTGGTTCTGTGTCTTGGAAGCTCAGCCCCCTCCCTGGTGTCCTGCTAGAGTTATAAGACGATCTGATCAAGTGACAATACAAAACTATACCCAGGAACGAGCCTTGAGTGCTAAGTGGCTGAGATTAGAGTCTCCACCAGGGAGAGCAAGCCCTGGGTGGAGTTCTACTGATGGAACAAACAGGAGCTATGTTCTGAGATCTAAACAAACATGACCCCGAGACCAGAGATGGGGGAAGTGACCCCGCACACTTGTTCCTGCACACTGAAGTCAATTTGGGGCCATCTGGTGTACAGAGAGAAGCAACGTCTCAGCTACAACACCCGCTGTGCTTTCTCAGGTGTTTGGACTACTTCTTTACGTCATCTTGCCAGACTTAGGTTTCCAACATGTTACCTCTCCTAATGCCAAATCTAAACACCTATCTAGACATGGCTTGTCAGCGTGGTGGGAGGGGTTCAGAGTGCTTCCTACACCATCATGATGACCAGAATTTGGATCCATGCACCCAAGTAACAGGCTGGGCATCCTGGAAATTCCTATAACTCTAGCTCTAAGGGATTCATAGCCCTCCTCTGGTCTCTGAGCACACACAGGCAAGTAAACACACACACACACCCCACATTCAACTCACATAAATAAATGACTGAATAAATAAAAATTTAGGCCATCACAAATAAATGACTTCTGTTCTTAAAGGTCATTTACCTAGGAGTCTCTCAGACATTTATGATATATCCTCATGATATTTATGAAAACAAAGATGAGAAGAAGCCAAGCATGGAGGCTCATGCCCGTAGCCCCAGCACTCTCAAGGTTGAGGCAGGAAGCCTGGGAGTGCAAGCTTATGTTCAGCGTGACACAGGGGACACTGTGTGAAACAAGAAAGAAAAAACTCAGCAAATGCTAGAAACTTGGACCTTGGGGATGGCCTCACTGAAGCCTCACAAGCGTATTTACAGGTACAGGTGGGCCGCATCAGATTGGCACAAACCTGTCCTGTTCGTGCCTCCTATAATAGAAGTCAGTGGAAATCCAGGTGCTCCTGATCGTCACTACAGACCCAGGGATGCAAGGTGCAGACAAGCCAGAACACCAGGAGGGAACAGCATCTTCATCAGTCCTGCCTTCCATGGGAATGAACGCTACATCTGATTAGTGGCAGAATCGCCAGGAAATAACTGGCCAGAAAGTGTGTGTATAGTGGGGAGGGAAGGAGAGAGGAGAACCAGCAATTTTGTACCGCATCCTAGGATGTATGATATCTACAAGCTAACCACCACAGGCCAGGGTGGGGACAGGAAGATCCCAGTGGTAACACAAATGAGCAGTTGCAGGTTTGCAGGTGACTCCATGGATCAGAGGAACAGAGAACCAGGCAGGGAATGTACCACCTTAGCAGAGTTCCCATTCTACCGTGTTAGCTGCATGCCTACTGTTGGTTACAAAACTGATCTGCATCCATGCATGCCTACTCAGACAGTGGGTTGGAAAATGGGATGTAGAAAATTTAACCAGTTGTAGAAACAATTAGAAATAATAAGGGATTTTAGTGAGGCTAAATTATTTTGTAAAAGGTTTCTTCTAGTGTGTGTGTGTGTGTGTGTGTGTGTGTGTGTGTGTGTGTGTGCGCGCGCGCACATGTATGAAGCTGCCCAAAGTGGCCAGAAGAAAGTATCAGATCCCTTCAAGCCAGGTGGCAGACAGCTATGAGCTGTTTGATGTGGGTGCTGGGAACTGAACCCCGTCTGGAAGAGAAGCAAGTACTATCAACTCTGAGTGCTCTTCCCAGCCCTTAGTGAGGTTAATTAATTTCTATGATATCAATAAATATTTTAAATGAAGTAAAAATGCTATATAAAGTGGTACAAGATCATGAAATATTTGGAATAAATATAACAAAATATGTTGAGGATCTCTACATTGAAAACTATAACATGTTGATAAGAAAAATACCTAAAGACCAATGTCAGCAGAAACCTAAAATATTAGGTTGTCATTCTGTTCCAACCCAAATCTCACATGTTCTCCTACAGTGCAACTCTGCATTTGCCTGTCACCAGAAGTCTAATGCTCCTCTCTGAAACTGGGTGGATTTGAGTGTTGCAGGCATAATGGCGATCTAGGAGCAGTGCAGCTCTGCAGACGCACAAGGCTGCGAGACGGCCCAATTAGCATATGAGGAGAGAGCTTAGGAACCCTGCATGGTGCCAGGCCAGTCCTTGGTGCTCTGGGATCATAATGGTCCAGCACCATCCATCCAACTGTAATTGCCTGGGAGATCCCATGCGCACAGAGAAAACCTGTCTGCAGGAGCAGTGACATACAATAAATGACAATTGTTGCAGCGAAATGCCTACCACACAGGCACAAGGACCTGAGTTTGGATATCCAGAAACCATGTCAAGAGCCAGGTATGGTGGTGTGTGCCTGTAATCGCCCTATTGGGGAGGCAGACTCAAGAGGATTCTGAAGCACTTCAGCCAGGAAGCCTAGCCAAATCAGCAAGTTTCAGGGTTAGTGAGAGACCCAGACTCAAAAAGTGGAATGGGTCAGACGGTGGTGGAACATGCCTTATCCCAGCACTTAGGAGGCAGAGGCAGGGGGATCTCTGAGCTAGAGGCCACCCTGATCAACAGAGCAGGTTCCAGAGCTACGCAGAGAAACTCTGCTTGAAAAACAAAACATAATAAAGCAAAACAAACAAAAATGTGAAATAGAGAAAGACAGGGGAAGAAACTCAAAAGGTGAACTCTGCCCTACACACGCACAAACATACACACACACACACAGGTAAATGATAGTGAAGTAGTTATACTGACCACATAAAGTGTATGTACCATCTGTGAAGTCAAACCATTGTCAGGCAGACACCCTCTGTCTTATAAATGGGACGCTAGTTGGCAATAAAAAGCACAGCCTACTGACCTCACACAGAAATATGGACGGAGATCTCAAGCAGTATGGGACAAAGGAAACTGGGCAGAGGAGAAGGCAAAGCATATGTTTCCATTCACATAAGTTCAAGAGCAACTGCTGTCTGAGGACAGCAGCCCCAGCAGTGGTTACCTCAGGGCAGGTACTCCGGCAGTTCTCTGTCTCAGCATGGACACTGGTTCCTAGAAAAACATATATAGTCACTAAGCTGCACGCTGAGGATTAGTGTTTCTGCTTACGTTACTGCTCATGTCTTACACGCCCAGTAAACAGGAGAGAAAAACCTACAAGGACAATGAGCATGGTCAGGCTGTCTGAGAAAAACTGGCCAGCACCAGTTCCCCAATTTTAAGGAAAAGGGACAAGAAGGATGTCAGGATGTTTTTAGAGGAAACTAGAATGTAAAGTACATTACTCTGGTATTCAGTTAAAGAATTGGTGCTGAATAAAGTTGAAACTCGTGTAAAAAATGAAAAATAAAGGAAATTTTTCTCAGTTCAGAGGAGAGACAAATTATTACCATGGAAAGAGGGGTGATTGGTACAGAAAGGGACTAACTAAGGGAGAAAACCAAAGATGCAACAGAAGAAAGTGTTCGAATGCCACAGGGTAATAGGAGAATCATCTGCCTCTTGCTCTGAGTTCATGAATAGAATCCAGTTCAGGGCAGAGCAAGCAGTGTCAACAGCAGCTCCTGTTTAGCCTCGTGAGGGACAGAGCTGTGGGTGGCAGCTAGCTCCCCTGCTGGGAACCACATCTGCCAGGGTCTCCTGTTTCTTGGACAGGCACCGATTCTCATTATTGATGTTCCTTGTTTGGTGTGTGTGTGTGTGTGTGCGTGTGTGTGTGCCATGCATGTGCCATAGCACTTGTGTGAAAGACAGAGGGCAACTGTGCAGAAGCCTGTTCTCTCCTTCCACCAGGGTTTAAACTCAGGTGGTCAGGCTTGGCAGAAAACATCACCACCTGCCAGCCATTGCTCTGCTCCCAGTCTCATTATTGAGATCACTTGCAGTTTCCAGGCTTTGTAGTTAGAACGTCATTATACCTTCTCCTCATCCATCAGTCTGCATATTGATGTCCAAGGTGAACCAAAGGTGAACTTAGAAGCCACATAGGTTCCATCTGCCTTGATGTCTGAACAGCTGTGCAGTGGAACCTTCCCTGAGTCCTACTGTAAACCAGGATCATCACATTTAGCCCCTGGCTTTGTGCATAGCTCCTGGGGTTTGGGGAGCTGTTCATTTTAGGGAAGATGAGGCAGAGGGAATGCTCACAGACAAGACCAGGGAGGCTCAGCTATGCTGCAAAACTGTCATGGTTACCCAACATAGTTGAACACGAGGTTTTATGAGCCATCAGTCCAGCTTCTGCTCTACAGCCTGTGTGCGGTGAACGTTGTCACAGCTACACAGCCTATGTGCAGTGAGTGTTTGTCACAACTACACAGCCTATGTGCAGTGAACATTTGTCACAGCGCCCTTCACAGGGCTAAAGCACTAAGCTTTCCCTGGAGGAAGGGTGGTGAGTTAGAGCATATTCATAGAAAAAGCAAACCACGGTGAAAAACAAACCAATTAGAGCCACAAACAGCAATGTGTGTGGATAACAAAAGCCAAATATTGAACCTAGGAGGTAAATCCTCTATGTTCTGGCATGTATGGGGTTTACATATACATGGTACGAGCCCATTTCTAAAACATACAAAGGTTGGATGGGACCAAATGAGATACATCCCCTCCCATTCAACAGCTGAACCCATTTTTCAAACCTGAAGACATGTAAAAGCCTTGTATAATATTTTCATCAACTGTAACTGGAAACATTTTGACACCATCACAACCCGAAACATAGACATTTTAGAGAGAGGAAATACAATAATCAAGCAATGAAAAACCCAAGTTCCAAAAGCAGAAATCTCCCATCTGAAAGGAAGGAAAACCCACATACCCTAACTGCAATATAACTGATTCTAGTCACAGGCCATAGCAATATCTGCCAGGACATTCCTGTGTTATTGCCTAAACTATTGTAAAATATTATTTTAACTGGACAAAGATGTATTACATTTATTTATGCTATGGAATATTACTTTAACTGTGTAAAGATATGTTACTTTTGTTTGTGCTGCATGTGTTCAATTCTGTAAAGATGTGTTGCATTTGTTTCACCTTGCCTGCCTAAGGCACCTGATTATTCTAATAAAGAGCAAATAGTCAGGCAGAGAAAGGATAGGCAGGGCTACTAGGGAGAGAGAATAAATAGGAGGAGAAATACAGGGAATGAGAGAAAGAGAAGAGAGGAGAGAACAAGGGAGATGCCTGGGGCCAACCAGCCGGCCCCCAGCCAGCAGACACAAGCAGCAGTGATAGTAAGATACACAGAAAGAAGATAAAAAGCCCCAAGGCAAAAGGTCGATAAAGAGAAACAAGTTAATTTAAGTTAAAAAAGCTAGCTAGAAATGAGCCTAAGCTAGGCCGAACATTCAAATCTAATAAGTCTGTGTCATGATTTGGGACCTGGCTGGTGGCACTAAGAGAAAAAGCCTGGTACACGAACTTGTTTCCAAATAAATTGGAAGACTCATCCAGTACTTCCTAAAGCTGACAGAGCCGTGAATGCAAACCTGGCATGATGTACACGCACCAACCAACCAAATCCTGCAAGTGTGGCAGCGCCACATCCTGTGAGCCCAGCATTCAGAGGGATCAGAAATCAAGCTGATCTTCTGCCACATCAAGTTCAAGACGAGCCCAGGCTGCATGAAGTTCTGTCTCAAACCAATGAACAAACAGGATCTCAAATTGTTTTCATCCTTGATTACTGATTTTTAAACAAAAAGAATGACAAAACAAAAAAGAATGACACTAACAAATATCAAAAGTAATTCCACAGAAGTCCGATTTCTGCAAGGCTGGAGAGATGGCTCAGAGGTTAAGAAGAAGGCTTTGTGCTCAGAGGACCCACGGTTAGCCTTCACAGTGGGAGGTTCACAACCGCCTGTAACTCCAGTTCTAGGGGAGCAAATGCAGTCTTCTGGCTTCTTTGGGCACCTGAATGCATGTGTACAGACACAAACAAACACACATACACATATACAAATTTTTGAAAATAATTAAAAACCCAAAGCAGATATATAGTTTTGATTAATTAATCTGACAAACAGGGAGTAAGGGCTTCTTTATTTATATAATGGACAATATTCAAACAAAACCAGCTGCTACTGTTGTTTGAATGATGATATAATTCTTAATGGAGGGTGTCCCATCCAAACCAGGCCTTTGCGTTCAGTCCTAAGACTTCCCTGGACGCTTTAACTAATGTTCTATTTAGAAAAATTAGATGCCTAGGTTGAAAAGACAGAAGAAAAATTATCAATTTAAAAGATGTGATCAGCTGGGCCTGGTGGCGTCCGCCTTTAATCCTGGCACTAGGGAGGCAGAGGCAGGTGGCCGTCTCTGAGTTTGAGGATAGCCTAGTCCACATAGTGAGTTCTAGGCCAGCCTGGGTTACATAGTGATATCCTGCTCCAAAACAAAATGAAACAAAACAAAACATAACAAAACACCAAAGCAACAACAAGGAGAAAGGGGGTTCAACTTTTCTCCCCAGACAAGCGCCAGTATATAGGCTGGGGATGACCTTGTACAGACACTAAGATGAACGCTTGCTGTGTAGACTTTTAAAACACCGAGGAACTGAATAAAAATCCATTGTCATTTTTAAAACTGATCTTTTGAAAAACATATTTCCTTAATATTTTAAATTCTTTTCGAGACAGTCTCATGCAGTCTAACCCAGCTTAATTTTAACTCATAACCTCCTGCCTCCGCTTCCCTAATCATGGGGCCACAGGCGCGAAACTGCCCCACTACGCCTGATACCCTTTAAACAAGTGAATGAACAAGCAAGCAAACAACCAAAATGAAAACAAAGTAAAACCCAAACCAGGGTTTCACTGTGTAACCCAGGCTGGCCTAGAATTCCTGGTTCTCCTGTCTCAGCCTCCTGACTGGAATGACAGGCATGGCCACCACCTGGGCTCCATTGATTTTTAATTATTAATTTCATGAACAGTTCTAAATGACATCAGTGATAAAATATTCTTCTCTGAAAACAAAACAAGAATAGAAACAAAAACATTTTATCTAACTCCTAAGCAATTGCTACCATTAAGATCCCCGTTTTGACTATGTAAACATCAAATCAGTGTTATTTCTGTTGACTTTTGTTCAACAGGCGTTGTATCCTATACAAATGGGTGTGAGTGTGCAGGGTGTCAGAGGCAGGGGGCTTGCACAGCATGCCAGAGGCCGTGGGTTCCTCACCAGCACCATAGTGAACAAATAATAAATAGATAATGAGTAGGTCACAGAGCCTGAAACAGTGAAAAAGAAGTCAATTTAGCCACGTGACCTTTTTGACCCTGATGAGTCCAGGCTGGATGCCTGTCATTTCATCAAGACCTAGGCTAGTTTTCGTCTAGCACTACGACTTTTTTTTTTAAAGATTAATTAAAGTTTTAATTATGTGAACGTGTGTGTGTGAGTGGGCGGGTGTATGCACATAAGTCAGTGCCCACAGAGGTCAGAAGAGGGCATCAGGTCTCCTAGAGCTGTAGTTAAGTCATTGTGGACTGCTTGATGGGAGTGGTCACATAAACATACACAGACAAAAATGGGCAAACACACACACGTGTGCACATATATGCATACAGGTATACACACCTGTACACACACATACACACTCATGTGCACACACACACACAGAGGCAAAAAACAAGCAAATAAACATACACACATTCGAACACATCCATACATACATCTTAATGCTTTGCCTGGGTCACAGTCACATGACTGAAGCTGAAAAGCACCCTGAAGTCGGCATGTTCTGGGGCCACTTAGAGACTCTAGCCCTTGCTACAGGATGTGGACTCATCAGGGAAACAAGCCGTGAAGTTTTTAATAGTAACCGCCTATTCTAGGACTTTGTTTTGCTTTCCTTTTTAAGGAAAACCAATCACAAGGGCCAAGGTCAGGGCCAGGACCCTCCCTCAGCCTGTGGTGGCAGTGATGGACGTACCTGTGGAGAATTCAGCCTTAGCCTTGAGCTCTCTGGCTTGGAGAGCTTGCGGTGGGAGCGAAGGCAGAACGCAAGGGTAGCTTGCAATTAAGAGCGACCCAGATGGCAGCTTGGCAGTCCGGGGAGTGAAATGACCACCTGAGGCTCAGGAATGCAACCACTTCCCACATTCCTACCAGTGCTCTTCGCGGCCAGCTTTAACTGCTGGGGGGTGGGGAGGGCAAAACCACAAACAAATAACATGATTAAGAAACAGCGAGGCTGACGTGCCCCTCAGAGTACCCACTGGGCAGTCTTATTTCTCCTTTTCGTCCTGGTCCGAACAGGCTTCTCAGGAGGCTTAGGCCGCTGCTTTCGTCTCTGCAGGAGTGTGCCTTGGGTTCATCACTCTGTGAGGGCTTCACTTTGTTCTGGCCCATTCTTGCTTTTGTTTTTGATGAGAAAGGGTCTTACTCTATAACCCAAGCTGGCTTCAAACTTGAGGCAATCCTGCTGCCTCAGTCTCCCAAGTACTGAGATAACAAAGCACTGCCTGGCTGCTCTACCCGAGTCCAAACTGTCTCTGAACACCCCCTTCTCATTCTCTTCTGAGCATTTTATTTTGTCCCTGATGGTAATGTTCTGGCACACTCTGAGTGACCCATTGATGCCAGTGAAGAAGGTAGCAAAAGAAACAGACAAATGCTTCCAAGTTAGTCTAGGCTGGTATTAGCATAGAAAATGGCAAGATACCACAAACCTCTAAGCTGTGGCTGTGTGTTCAGCTGGGATGGTTGTGAAAGCAGCATGCCCCCTCTCATATGGCACAGGACAGGGAGGGTCATGCTACATCTGTCTTGCTGTGCCCATCTTGGGTCACTGTAACTCCTTTGATGCGTGAAAGCATCTATACTAGCTAAGGGCACCTGACCCTGTAATCAAACAATGAATGGAGCATTCTTATTTTGTTTTGTTCTTGAGACAGCTTGGGTACTGGAGTTTGGGGATAAAATCTTTCAACAAGCTAGAAGAACTGTATGAGACCAGAAACATCAATTTTGACACAATTATTTGTAGAATGACAATTTCAAGCCAGAACCAGAAGACACGAGAGGGGTAGACATGAGAAGATAAGAGTGGCTGATGATGGATTTGCTGGGTGACATTAACTTGAAATATATGAGTCTGGAAACAAGATGAGCTGGCTGGATTCATAAAACCACATGACTAATGAGCGTACTGCATACGTGTTTTCAATGTTTAAAGTCCTGTCCTTAGAGACATACTGTGAAATCAGCCCTAGGTTTCTCCTCATCTCCTGTATAGCTCCTGCTTCCTTTATTCTTTCAGCTCTCTACCCTAAGGGAGCAACTTGTGTGTGTTGGGGCACAGACCTCAATTCCAGAACTCAGTCCAAAGGCTGTGTCTCTGTAGGACGGACTCTTCCTGCCTCAGTGAATCTCCAAACATTCTGGACATGAACTTGGGAAGATTTCCCTAGACTCCAAATACTGCACTTCAGACTTCTGTCAGCCACACAGCTCTCTCCTGGCTCAGTGTGACCTGGACTGAAAGTCCTACTGAGCTATTGAGTCATCATCTCTGATTACAGTGGTAGAAGCATAGGCAGGGGTTCATTAAAACCAACCAACCAACCAACCAACCAAACAACCAACCAACCAACCAACAAACAAACAACAAAACCCCAAAACTATCAGCAGTGTTCAAAGATGGGTTCTGGGTCCTGACCTCCCCTGGGCTTTGATGACCCCTGGGAAATTGAATAAATCACACGTGGGACACTGTGCTCAAAAGTGTCTATTAAGGGAATCGAGGATCCAGGCCCAGCGCAGTGGCTTAGCTGTGGGATAGTGTGGCAGTCGCGTGGCTTTCAACCTCTTTCTGACGCTACACCCAGGGCCTTCAGGATTTGACCCGATGGAAGGGGGAGGAACAGAGACAACAGTGAAAGCTATGGTCAAAAAAATATAGTCACAAGGGCCAGCAAGACCCTTAGTTCAGTCTTAGTAAAGGGCATGAGGTGTGAGCATGAGGACCCAAGTTCAATTCCTCAGAACCCATGTGGGAAAAAACCAAAATCAAAACAAAGGAACTCAGGCACAGTGGGTGCTCATGCATAACCTCAGTTCTGAGGAAGCAGGGATACCAGGATTCAGATTTACTGAGAGATCCTGTCTCAAAGAGCAAAGTGGATTGTGACACCCAATGACACTGACTTCCACATGAATTTTCACACGTGTGCTTATATATGTGTATACACACACATACACACACACAGGTACATCCCCTCCACAAACTTCTCTGTCTCCCTCTCTTCCTCTCTTTCCGAGAGAATCTGTACCTGTGGGCCTACAGGAAAAGGAAATCAAAGTAGGGGATGGGAGGGACAGACACCTGCAGTAGTGGAAGGATACTTTGGGGTGTGTGAGAACATTTTAAATTAAATTATGTTTATGGTTTGTAGCTCCATTGAAATCATAAATAATCATGCTGTCAGGTAAATTACATGACAATAAAGCTGTTAATTTGTTGTTGTTGGTGGTGGGAGCAGTTGGTTGGCTTATAGACACAGGGTCCACTTCCGGCCAGCCTGGCTGGGTTTGGAGCATGTTAGGAAGGAGGAAAGTTTTGCTTTCTCACCAGATCTCAGGCAAGAATCCCACACAAACTGACTTTTGCATTCTGGTGACAGTGGCCCAGGGAGTAGGAGGCTGCATGTGCTCCCTGCCTGGGTTCCAGCTGTGTGATCCACCAGGAACAGTGCCCAGGCCTCTACACTGAGCAGGGGGCCAGGCCTCCAGAGGTGACTGTGCCCATTTCACAGTTTCTGCCTTCAGGATGTGGCAAGTTCCTGTCCCCATCCAGAAACCCCGATGGCCCTGCTACATTACGGGATGGGGATGTTTGCAGGACTCTGTGAGATCTGCTGATCAAGAGACCTGAGCTTAGACTGCCAAAGACTCTGGCAGAAGAATAACAGGAACTCAGTGGCAGACTACAATTGCTCCTCCATGATAACAGTAATTAATACAAGTATAATTACCTCTCACTGTATTTCCTACTGCCACTTCTGCTTCCAGCCACTTCACAAACCCAACAGAAAAAGATTCTAGACATTCTGGGCTGCAAATGGTACGGTAGTGTTTTAAGGTTATTTTGTTTAGCATCTATGATGCTGTTTTTGTTATATGTCTTGTTGCCTGTATGGAAAGTGAGAAAGGCATAAAGCAACAAAAGACAATACAAATGAAATGTGACACACAGACCAGAGACAGTCACTATCAGTACAAAGCTCTTACAGTGTGTATTGTGTTTGGTTACTGTAAATCTCTATGGTCTTCTTTATTTTTCTTTTGCAGAAAAATAAATAAAACTTTGAATCTGGTTCATTTTGATGTGTGCTGTCTTCTCTTTGCAAATTCATTATACTAAAGTTGTAATTTTTTTCTAAGAAATTGTAAGGAAAGAAAACTGTTGACCCTAATTTGTAAAACACAAAATCTCCGGTTGGTGTAGGAGGGTCCTCAGGGATGATTTGGGAGTCCCCTCTGTGTGCTGTGATTACCATTAATGAATAAAGAAAACTGCCTTGGCCTTTTGATAGGGCAGCCCTTAGGTGGGCGGAGTAGACAGAACAGAATGCTGGGAGAGAGAAGGCAGTGTGGCAGACGCCATGCTTCTCCAGTACAAGATGGACACTGGTTAGACTCATGCCGGTAAGCCACAACTCAAGTGGCGATACACATTAATGGAGATGGGTTAAAATAATATGTGAGAGTTAGCCAATAAGGGGCTGGAGATAATGGGCCAGGCAGTATTTAAATGAATACAGTTTCCGTGTAATTATTTCGGATACACACCTGGAGCCGGGTGGCACAAGGGGCCCTGTGCTAGGAATGCAGCCCGAGCCCCTCATTACTACAGATTGACGCCCAACGTGGTTTTCTGACTCCACGTAAAATCTCTGAAAACTTGTCTATCATAGTCAGATAGGACACAGTGTACAGTATGTAGATGTACAAAATTAACATATTATCTCAACTGATTTATATGTCTAGCTAGTACATCATACATTAGCATATATGATTAATATACTACAAATCAATATGCAAGTTCTTATTAATAAAGTTAATCACTTCCTATTGTAGATTTAGGTTGTTTCTATTTATCTATTTGGTAGTTCTGGGGCTTGAACCCAGACATGCGTGCTCAGCGAACACTGCCACAAACCACGCTCCTGATCTGTAGGTTGCTTCTATCTCCTATTGACAATGAAATTGTTGAGACCAGCATTTTCTACGTTCTTAAAGTAGAAATGTCCCATCCTAGACATAGGATCTCTGTTTCAAAACATGCAACATTATTTGTTTTGCTTTTTTATTTTCTTTTGGCTTTTTGAGACGGGATCTCACTCTGTGGATGCTTCTGTGGTTCAGCCTTATAGTGCAGTGTGATTCTAAGAACTTCTGCACTCAGAAGTATAGTGTGTGTTGTGTGTTCATGTGTGTGTGTGTGTGCGCATCTGCATGTGTGTTCTCCACAGCACACACATAGAGATCAGAGGACAACTTGGTTTTCTCCTTCCACCATGTGGGTCCTAGGAATCAAATTCCTGTTGACAGCTTTGGTGGAAAGCACCATCTCGCCAGGTTTTTAGCTCAGTTTTCACATTTTTGGTCCTTTGGTCTTGACATTGGCTTATTATGAGGTAGGATCTTCATGTTTTTCAAGTGGTTATCCATTGGACCAGATATTGAAAGTTAATCTATTTTCGTTGTTGTTTGTTTGCTTTGAGGCAGGTTCTCAAGTAGCCTAGACTGGCTTTGAACTGAATATACCAACCAGGCTGACCTTGAACTCCTGATCCTCCTGCCTTCACCTCCCAAGCCAATTACAGGCATGTACCACCACACCCAGTTTGTGAGGTGCTGGGGATTAAATTCGGGGTTTTAATGCACACTATGCAAGCCCTCTCTAAATCAAACCACACCCCCATCTGAAATTTAACTAGTTTGAAGGGCTACCTTTATATGTAGTAAAATCTTATGTTATTTTTTATTGGTCTTGGGCTTCCATTCTTTTTCCTCTGTCTGAGTGCCTTAGACTATGCTGCCTCTGAATTATTTCAACTAATGCTATGCATCATCATATGAGCAATTGTATGAAATCGTCTCAGCTTGCTTCTCTGATGCCATGATAAATACCATGACCAGAAGCAACTTATGTAAGAGAGTTTGTTTGGCTACAGCTCCAGAGTCCCTCATGACGGGGAACTGTGGCAGCAGCCAGGCATGACCACCAGAGCAGAAAGTGTGAGTTCACCTCTTCATCCACAAGCACCACGCAGAGACAGGGCACTGTAAATGTGATGAGTTCTGCACTCTCCAGGCCCACTTCCAGCGACGTACTTCCTCCAGCAAGGATGCACCATATGAAGCCCCCTAAACAGTGCCACCAGCTGGGAACCAAGAGTTCATATGCCTGAGCCTGTGGGGATATTTGTCATTCAAACCTCACTTAGAGAACTAATATCTGATACAACAACTGGACTCGATTCAGTGAAGTTTATAAACACATGACTATTTCTGTAGCGGAACCAGATTTATTTATTTACATGTATTCATGTGTGCCTGCTTGCACATAGGTGTCCAAAGAGGCCAGATGAGGGTGTCTGCTCCCTTGAAACTCCAACTGCAGGCAATTGTGAGTTGTGACTTAGGTGCTGTTAGGACCCAGGTCCTCGCAAGGGGAAGTGTCCCTAGCTGCTGAGCCCTTTGTTTCTCCAGTCCTAGGAGCTCCAACACCCTCTTCCGACCTCCACAGGCACCTGCTAGCATGTGCACTTATCCTGATACACACACGTAAAACTAGATCTTAAAAGATTGCTCAGTTGTTTTTTTTTTTTAAATTGATTATATTGAACTCTACATTTTTTTTTCTGCTCCCCTCCCTGCCTCTTTCCTCCCCTTCAGCCGTCTCCCATGGTCCCCATGCTCCCAATTTACTCAGGAGATCTTGTCTTTTTCTACTTCCCATGTAGATTAGATCCATGTATGTCCCTCTTAGGGCCCTCACTCTTGTCTCCGTTCTCTGGGAGTGTGAACTGTAGGTTGGTTTTCTTTGCTTTATGTCTAAAAACCACTTATGAGTGAGTACATATGACATTTGTCTTTCAGGGTCCGGGTTACCTCACTCAATATGATGTTTTCTAGATCCATCCATTTGCCTACAAATTTCAAGATGCTGTTATTTTTTTCTGCTGTGTAGTACTCCATTGTGTAAATGTACCACATCTTCTTTATCCATTCTTCAGTTGAGGGGCATTTAGGTTGTTTCCGGTTCTGGCTATGACAAACAGTGCTGCTGTGAACATTGTTGAGCACATGCTGAGTTGGCACGATTGGATTGCTCAATTTCTTTTTGTCATTTTTCTGAAGTACTTATTTTAAAAATTCTAATAGCTATTTATTGTTGAACCAGAGTCACATTCTAGAATAAAACCTTAAAATATGTGCTATGTGGCTTATTTATATATGTTTTAAAATATTTTTATGTGTGATTTTATATATATATACATAGAATTCAAAAAGTCACTAAATTCCTTCCTTCCTGCCTTTCTCCTTTTCTTCCTTCCTCTTTTCTTTCTTTTCTCTTCCTTCCTTCCTCTTTCTTTCTTTCTTTCTTTCTTTCTTTCTTTCTTTCTTTCTTTCTTTCTTTCTTTCTTTCTTTCTTTCTTTCTTTCTTTCTTTCTTTCTAGGTCTTAAGTAGCCTGCTATGAACTAGGTAGCCCAGGATGACTTTTAACCCCTGATCTTTCTGCCTCCACCTCAAAAGTTCTGTGACTACAGCCCTGCTCCACCTTGCCTAGCTTTCTAATGTTTTATTTAGAAATCTCTCCACTGTTGATAAAATAAACTGGTTGCAATTTCTGTTGTCATGTTTGGCTTCATTGACATTGCTAGCTTTATTTTTATAATCAAGTTTTATTTTATAAATTAAAAAAGATTTCTATTTATGTGTTCTCTGGGACAATTTTTATTTTATCTTATGTTTAGCTTATATGAATGTATTTAAAAAGAGTGCCACAGAAGCCCTGGGTGTGGACAAAGCCAGTTGTGCCAGTGGGTACCACTAAGGCTGCTCCAGGACTGAGCAGAACCCTCGGCTGTGGCTGTGGGAGAAGGAGTGGAGGGTCAGCCTGCTGCCCAAGTAGCATCCCACATCCCACAAGGAGGCAGAATTTTCTTTCATCTTTTCACTGTGCCCTTAAAGGCTGGGATTAGGTTTTCCATGGCCCACTGGTTTGATAACACAGTAGTTGCTTTAACAATCAGCCCATCTCATCAAAAGCCTCAAATCCTCCAATGCGGTGCCTCTCCGTCTCTGTGTTTTTTCTTTGTTTTGTTTTCTGTTTTTGAGACAGGGTCTCAGGTAGCCCAGGCTGGTCTGGGACTTCCTGTGGAGCTAAGAACTACCTTGAACTTCTGATCCTCCTGGATCTACCTGCAGTACTGGGATTATTGTGGTACACCCCTATAATCTAGCTATAAGGTGCTGGGGGTGGAACCCTGGGTTTCCTGCCCACCAGTGCAGCGTTCTAACTACCTGAGTACAGCCCGAGCACAATCTAGATTCTAAGGGGTTGTGAGTGATCCTGTTTCATTTTGTTTTCATAAAAACCATTGTAGGTTATTAATGGTGTTTTTCTCATTTTTAAAGAGTTAATCACTTTCTGTTTTTATTAGACTAATGTTTTTAGCAACTTTATCTTACATTTCTTTTACATTTAAAATATTTCTTCTTGAGAAGAGTAATTAACTTATTTTTATTTTTCCTTTAAAATAATAAAAGACCTCAGAGTGCAATTTTCCTTCTGAATGTGGCCTTGTCACCCAGCAGAGGTTTTGAAATATACGTTGTTATTATTGTTATTTTCCAAACAGCATCTAATGACAGTTCCCACTTCCTTTCCTACCCAAGAATTATTCTGAAGGATATTGCTCAACTTCCTGGTATTGGAATTCTACTATTTAATACTTTTTCTCTCTGATTCTTTGTGTTGCTAGATGATGGCCAAAGATAATTTACAATTAAGAATTCACTGGTATTTTGTTTATGGCTTCATTTTTAAAATTTTTGTTCAGAACTGATCCAAAGTCTCTCTCTCTCTCTCTCTCTCTCTCTCTCCCTCTCTCCCTCCCTCCCTCCCTCCCTTCCTCCCTCC